>JAOBRD021127508.1:0-10983 GCA_027575215.2 Hydrozoanthus sils | reverse complement strand
AGTGCAGTGGGGACCACCGCACCCCTCATCCTTTCACACGCACAGAGGCTGAAAAGGTCCACTTTTTTGTTAACAAACTTTTTCAAAACGCAACATTCTTTACGTGCACCTAGCTCGAACGAAGTAAAAAAGTACAAGGTTATAAAACACGTATAACATAGTTCGGCTCTAATTCAATGTACAAATGAAACTATGCACAAAAAACTGTAAAGAAGTTACTCGGCCAAAAATATTTGAAGTTCAAAAGGTTGAATATTATCCACGTTTTTAAGTTGGTTTTGGCTGTCTACATTTTGATCGCACCCTCCTGCAAAAAAACCCTGGCTACGGGCTTGGACTTGTATTGTAAAGTGAATGACATTGGCCACAGTACTGTACCTAGCTTAACCCTTTCATGCAGTCCCAGTTGTATCAATTGCTAAATTCTCCCAACTAGAGTGGTTAACCCTTTCAGTCCCAGTTGTATTTGTAAATTCTCCCAACTAGAGCCCATACCTTTTATGGAACACGTTTGGGAGAATTTTACTTTTCATCACCAGTAGTTTACTTTGTTTGATTAATTTTCATTTTCTCATTACAAATCGACTTTGTTTGTATGTGTCTTAGATGTTGATTGAACTGACTGGGAATGAAAGGATTCTAAAGACCGCAGACATAGTTAATATACGGACTGGTTAGGAAAGCCGGCAAAACTCAAAATGGAAACACAAAGGATGTTCAAGCTCTGATTTATGTTAAAGGAACCGTGACCCTGCACATTCTTTGTTTCAGATGTTAGTGAGCGGAATGTTTTGACCGGCTACTTGTTGATTCGCATTTCAAAACCTTTTGTATTTTGTACAGGGTCAAGACCAGAAAACAAACGAAAATGGTGAACAAAGACATACAACAATGGTTTCCTAACCAGTTCGTATATATTAACTATGGACTCAGCCCCTAAAGTTAGGCGTTCTTACAGAAGGGGAATGTATTGTTGTTGTTTACTTTGCTCCTGTAATTGTTCTTTTGATTTGTATCTGATATAGGACAACAAGAGACAGGCCATGACAACAATAGTTTGGGTAACACAGGTAAGTTTAAGTTCTTAAGCTTTGTTGTTGTTTCTCTTACATTATCATCAATAGTTGCCTCGGAAAACATATGGTAAACACCCGCATGTATAAAAGAACACTCAGGCTGAAATTCGGTTAAACTAGAGTGCCATAGTCATAAAAACACATTTAGCCTGAAATGTGAAAATTATTCTTATATAAAAAGCTGTAGGGTTATTTGGGGACTGGTCATCAGTTATTGTGCATGACATAAGGGAGGGGTGAGGAGGTGAATTTGCTTGACTTTTGCTGGAATTCTAGTTGTGTATCACCAGAACTGCTACTTGTTCCACAGTGTGATATTAATCTGGGCCATGATGTTGAAGTTAGTTCCATCCACTCAATAATAAAAATGCTGTACTTGAACATTATTTCATCTTATGATAAAAGGCTAAGGAAGTTTTAAGCTCTAAAAGTTTAAAAAATGAACGTTTTCGACGTTAGGTCATTTTCAAATAAAAACACAAGCGTGCTGCATGGCTATAAATTTTCAAGTTATTCTCCTTGGGAATAACTGTTCAATTCCTTGGGAATAAATGTTCAAGTTATTCCAAAACATTTATAGTCATGCAGCACGCTTGTGTTTTTATCGGAAGATGACCTAGCGTCGAAAACGTTCATTTTTTAAACTTTTAGAGCTTAAAACTTTCTTAGCCTTTTATTATATAATAACATTTTAGCGAAATCATATGTATTATTTCATCTGTTAGTGTCGGTATTCTTGTTCAGTGTTAATAATTTATAGAAGCAATTTTAAGAACGCCTTAAGAACACTTTCAGGTTGATTTTGCACAAACACCCGATAAATAAGAACAAGATCAGCCTGAACCCCCAAAACATTTGTTCTTTTGTGCGGGTGTTTACTGTAACAAAGATTAAACAAAAGAGGAATATAAGCAAAGATATGTATAAAGGTATAGTCCAATGGGGCCGAGGGAAATTAAAGATCGATGCCATGAATTCCTTTCAAGTTTCCCGGCCGAGTCGTGGAACGCCTATAATCAATCGACCAATCAAGCATGAGTGTCTTTGCCCTAAAAATTGCCCCCATTGACAACCAATCAGATCAAAGCAACTCTAAGTTGCCCTGCTTGTTATAAAAAAAACAGCTACAAAGGTGCTGAAAAGTGTCTTACTAAACGTTTTAATAGTTTTGGAAGGATGTGAACCTCAAATGGAACATCTCTGATTTCGGAGGAATTGAAGTGGTCCACATGAATCCAGAAGATATTTGGGTACCCGACACGGTTTTATATAACAAGTAAGTTATTATTTTATCTACTGTATGAACCCTTATAAAAAGGGTTCTAGGCGCTAGAATAAATTTGAGTGAAGAAAAATTAGTTCCCAAGCGTTAATCATGTTTGATAATTCTACACCCAGTAAATTACTATATGTTGCAAGCATGGTGAATCCCGCTGCTGTAGTAGTTATCACACCTGACTAGTAACCAGCACACGAAGAATTAAGTCCCGGTCGGGGCATTTTTTCCGGACAATCGCTTGAAGGTGCAGAAGATGCTATATGTATTTCTTTTTGTTTTTTGATTTGATTTGTTTGATTTTCTTTATTTTGCCTTTCTTTAAATAAATACATATACATATATACCTACCTAGCTAACCTTTACTAGTGCAGGCGAGAAGTTCCCAGTAAACTAATTGCAACAGACTTTTATCGAAGGGAACTCAAGACTCCTATGTATTAGGAATTCTAGTGCAATATTAACAAATTTGTAAACGGCTCATGCAAGTCGTAGCGATTTATTTTGTAAGCAAAAAAGATTTAAATTTTTGCGTGAAGGAATAAAAGTTACTTAAAGGAGTCAATGAGGTGGGGAGAGCATTCCATACTTTAGGACCTTGAAATAAGACTGTAAATTGTATGATGTTTGTTTGTTTTTGTTCCCTTACTCGCCAAAAATGTGAATTTATCTGTATGAATTGTTAAAAGTCTCTAAGCAGTAGAAAACACACGAGTGAAGACAAATTGGATCCCAAGGATCATCCATGTTTCATAAGTAATTTTTGTTTTGTCGTCACCATCCAAATCTTTTCATTCCTCCAGTGCTTACATGATGACGAGGGAAATATATATTTCCATGCTGGTAATATCAAGGTCGTTAAAAGAAAAAAATAATTTTGGAGGGGATATGGACTTTTTGAAGTTAGTTGTGCAACATCAATTTTAACCCTGCAGCCCTAAAAACACCAAATGGGGTAATGCTAAATTTCCCCAACTAGAAGGCTTACTATCATGTTACTAGTTTGGGAGAATTTTATCGTCATTGCATTTCTTTGTTTGATCGAGTTCTATTTTCTCATTACAAATGACATATTTTGTATGAGTAATGTAAGGAGAAGTTAGATGATGATAAACTCATGATCACTGGAAATGAAACTAGGTTAAGTAAAGAATCAAAACACGAAGATCAACAAAACTGAATAGGAATTGTGTTGCAGTGCAGACGAGGAATCTCCAATGGCTGGCTATTTAACCAAGTTTCAGACAAAGGTTATCGTAAATAACGAAGGAGATTGTATCTGGATGTCTCCTGCTACCTTCACGAGTACGTGCTCTATCAATGTTCGCTACTGGCCATTTGACAGACAGCAGTGTCTGATGACGTTTGGTTCTTGGAGCTATGGGAAAAAATATGTCGAATACTTTGCTGGAGCAACGGTTAAAGCAAACACAAAACTTTCAGGTAAGAAGGAATGACGAAACAGAACAGTTAAAATATTATAAGATGACAGAACAAAAATGAGTGCATCACACAACAATATCATACCGTAGCATACCATAGCGTACCACACCATACCATAGCATACCATAGCATACCATAGCGTACCACACCATACCATAGCATACCATAGCATACCATACCACACCACACCATAGCATACCACACCATACCTTCCCATCCCACACCATACCACACCATACCACACCACAATACCATACCGTACAACATCATACCATACCATATCATACCATTCAATACAATACAATATACAATACCATATTTTAAAATACAATACAATATACCATACAATATCATATAGGGCAGTGCATTAAAATTCAATGCAATACAAAACACTACAATACAGAACAACATCTTCCTTAGTAGATACTTTCTGAGCAGTCAATAAAATACAAATGAACAGAAAAGAAAAAAATACTAAACAGAACAGAAAAAGCAGAATAGCAACCTAATTGAACAAATACAATAGAATAGAACAGAACAGCAAGATAGAGCGAAAGAAAACAGGATGTCAATCGCATTGAGTATAGAATAGATCAATACAGAACAAATAAGAACAGAACGTCAGTGATAGAAAAGAACATAACATATCATGATGTAACATGACTGGCATTAAATCATCTTACATATAAAGGGTATTACATCGCTGCACTGAGATACGGCAAAATATATTTTCCAATGACGAAATGATATCTCACAAGTTATCGTCGCGAATGAGTGCGATATCATTTCAATAGGAGAAGATAAAATCGTATCTCCAAGCGATAATATAATGTAATTTTTTATTTATTATAAATACTGCAGTATAACCTCATTTGCATATTTTATAAGCGATACTCAAAGCTCATTGGCTGAAACGTAAGTAGTGATAATAAACGTAACCCACAGGTGGGGTGGTGATACCAATTCTATCATTTTGACGTCACTCAGTATCCCACTGTAGTATTAATATATGATTTGACATAGGGAAGGGTAAATCAAAGTAGAGTAATACCTTAATGAAAAACATGATCGTGAGGTACGATAAAATTGAACAGAATGGAACAGAATGCAGTGGAATGAAAAAAGAAAGTAAAGGAACAGAATATATATAGATTAAAAATAATAGAAACAAACATTCTTACATTAAGGCAATACTTTAATTGTACAGATGACTTCTTGACGAATGGGGATTGGACGGTGAAAAACTTAGCAAGCAAATCAAACACTCGCCTCTACTCCTGCTGCCCACAATCCTTCAGTGACGTCACCGTGAAGATAACTATTGAGAGAAAACCTCTATACTATATTTTACATCTCGTTGTGCCAATTGCCATCTTGTCTTTGCTGACTTTAGCAAACTTCGCTATCCCAGTGGCCAGCGGTGAGAGAATTGGTTACATGGTTACCATTCTTCTCGCAATGACAGTGTATCTTCTTCTTCTTGCCGACACCCTGCCGGAAACCTCTGAAGTAGTTCCCCTGCTGGAGATTTTCGTCATATTGACCCTTACCTCCGTATTCGTTGGTCTCCTAGTAACCATCGTTGTGATGGTGTGCTATTACAAGGAAGGAACACCACCGACGTGGCTACAGAGCCTGTGTAAAAGATGTTGCTGTAGAAAAAAGCCAAACACGGCTGTGAAAGCAAAAAAGTCACAGGCAAAAGGCAAAGCAATTGAGATGAGTGTGGAGGAAATATATCCAGATATCCCAACAGCCCTTGCAAGTGATTGGGCTATTGATAAACAACTTACATGGGTGGAAGTAGCCAATAGTCTCGATCGCATGTTCTTTGTATTTTTCTTGATTATTCCAGTTACATTTTTTATTGTGTTGGTAGTTGTTTCTAATTTGGATCTAGAGATCTAAAAAAAAAAATTCTTTCTCAAAAATTTGTGCAGTAGTCACAAACTGATTTGAAAGACAAAACCGCTAAGACAAGAATGAACAACAAAACCTTACAAGTTGACAGTTCTAATTAAAACCTAATGTTTGGTATCTACGTATTATAATGATTATCTTTTACAATATTTTGCTATTAACAAACTCTTTTGATCAACAGAACTTTACAAAAAAAGGTTAAGAAATATTTGGAAGCGAATAGTTCCGTGGGTTGCTTTTGACAATCATTTTGGTAGAATCAACTGAAGGAAACGGAACTAGCATACATTTTTCTCGAGATTGACTCCAGTAGCATTATTACTGATAGGTTACTAAGCTACTATCGATTTAGAAATTTTGGTGCTGCTATCTCTATAGTTGCATGATTTGGGATAGCAGCATCGCGCTAATCACATTGTATATCTAAATGTTAACTCTAGGAGATAAGAAAAAAACAGTAGTTGCCTCAGTCAACCTCGACTTTTATATCAACAGCACATATATTGGAGTAGATGTTTAACCCAAATGCCTCGCTTTTAATATTTAAACTTTTCTTGAAAAGTTTGTTAATATCGGCAATCGGTGCAGCTAGTGCTACTGAATCTGACCGCCAATCTTTGTTGAAGTAATGTATGAAAATAAAAAGACATGACAATTGTACATGTTTTAACAACTTTTTAGTCTTTATATATTCACAAAAAGAGGCCAGTACGAGAAAACATATCGCTCCAGATTTTATACTCTGTAATTACTTTTGTATTACTTAATTTTGTTTTATCATACTCAATTTAAATTTATACTCTTTAATTCATACATATAGTTTAGTTTTATACTCATTATGTTACACTGTACTAAGAGTAATATTCTTTAGCTAGTAGTATAAGCAGCTCAGAAAATAACAGAGAGAAACCATCCAACTTACGCTTAAAACGCGTGTATTTTAACACGTGAAGACAACTTGAAGTATTTTTAGTCCACGACACAAATTTATTTGTTAGTACTGACAGATTCTGCCGGTTCAACAATGGAATATATTTATAATTATGCAATGTATAAAAGTATATTCACCATTTGCAAAAACAAATGATTTGGCGCAGCAAGATAGAAGTTATGTGGGTGGTTGCAGCTCACTCGTTGTTATAATTGCGTTGCCCAAACATTAGATGGTTGTTCAAATACTAGATGGTTACCAAAATGTTTGATGGCTACCTAATTATTATATGGTTACCCAAATATTATATGGTTATCCAGATATTACATATGGTTACCAAAATAATTTATACGGTTACTTAAATATCATATATATGGTTACCAAAATTATTTATACGGTTACCCAAATATCATATATATGGTTACCAAAATGTTTTATGGTTACTAAAATATCATATGGTTAATTACCCAAATATCTCATGCAGACAAGCAGAACACGTGCTCTTAATGTGATTAGCTTTGTTATTTTAAGAAGTCTTATATTAAGTACTTACATTATTTTTCAATGTAACAACACAGCTCAATTAGTAACTTGGGGGACCGAGTATGGATGCATTCGGATTCTTGTATTTTTGATCCTTCATTGGGAAAAAACCAAACAGTTTGAGCCCCCAACCGTAAGGTTTTATTTTTTGTCGGCTGTCTCCATAACAAATCATGCAATGAAATAAACAAAAGAATGGCAACAAAAGGTATATTGTTTGTGAGAACTTAAGCGAAGCAGTAAATAGATGTCAGTATGCATGAATTATTAAGCATAGCATTCATAAAGGAATAGAAAATACTTCAATTACAGACTGTATGATGCTATCTGAGTGAGGCAACCTTAAAGCAATTTCGTGTTTTTGAGTTGAAATGAGTGCAGGCTACAGTTGGATTTATGTTCTTCTGTTGATGTTTTTAGAAGGAGGTAAGGTCCCATATTAAGCGAGTTTTGAACAGTATCATACATTGTTTAAGACAATTTGAGATCAAGACTGCGTTTGATATAAACGATATAGGAAGCTTTAGCACAATGAAAACGCTGTCGATGCCTCAAAATTATTGAGCAACTTTTAAGTTGCAGGTGGTCAGTTACTAAAATGGCAAGGGTATTGCGAGTGAAGTAGTAATCTTTTAGTTCCGAAGGAAAATAACAACTACAATTAAAGAATATTTTGTTCCAGCCGATTCTGAAACAGCTTGCTTAATAATGCTGAGTTCCCCATATGGGTTGCATTGTGTTTCTCAATCATATCAATGAAATAATTTTCCAGAACTTTTTTAGATGTACTAGTTGCTCAAAAGAACTCGATACTCAAATCCGTGTATATCTATTTGCATTGGATTGAGCTGGGTCTAACGATTAGGACGTACGTCATCTTGAAAGTTAATTGTTTTGATTTGTTGTAATAATGTTGAGTTAACTTTGAAACCATGGAAGCAATGATGCCCGAATTTGACAAAGTGACTTCTACAGTTCTGTTATCTGATAGCTTGCAACTGATTTATGTGTTTCATATCTCGTATATTCAAGCTCTGTTATCACAACAGAACTTAATGAAGGCTGTCCGACTCAGCTCGATTGTTAACCAATTCTTAAAACTTAATTTAATAGGGATTTTTATCATATTTCCTACATATTATATCGTTTAATGATAGGTACACCGAGGTAACGCATTTCATCAAAATATTATCTACCTGAGTAAAAATTTTTCTCAGCATAAACTAAGCAACCTCGTATATCTTTAATTTTCTTCCTACGTCATGCAATAGTGACACAGATATGCAAAATGAAGTCTTTGTGAAGCCGATATATTGATTCTACGCAGCGAGCGGTCTTGTATGAAAAATGAATTATTTCTTAAAGACGAACTGACGTAAAATTGGACGAGTCAACTATTTCTAAATTTAGACGAAATTTGGCTGACACTGTGATATTTAATAGTTTTGTCCAGTTTACAGTGAACCATATGAACTAATTCCTTTGAAAGTTTTGCAAAGAAGTTTTTGTCAATTTTATTTATTCATCTTGAGGGTTTTATTAGCAATAGCTAGCAAAAAAGCAAAACGGCATGCTAAAACAATATCGACAAACTAATTTTTACAAGAACGTCCAAATTTGGAGCTGATGATTAAATATCTTTATGCTGTGAGAATTTCAACCTCAACTTCCAAGTAATCTGAAACTCATCGGTTAAAAAGTTAACCGAGTATTTTAATGATAAATGGAATTGTGTTTTAGTACGGCTGCATATACAAGCTTTTTTTTAAAAATGGAATAGTAAATTTGACACAATTAATGTTCTTATTTTTTGGCGATTCGAGCCTCAAATTGTTTAATTGTTCTTATTTCTATAGTGGTTTAAATAAAGTAAAAACTAAGCCTGAGGTATTGCAATTCATGGATTGGAAATTAGAATTTGTAAGGAACTAACTTCAGGGTAATTATAAGTATACGTATACAGCGTATATAATTTGGAGCAATGACTGACTAAAAGAGAAAAACTGCGAACCATCCCTGTTAATTTGTGAAGTTAAAGATCGAAGCTTGGTAAAATTCTAATTGGGTCTGAGCCTCAGCTTGTTCATAAATCAGTTTTTCTTAGATTTTACTGATTTCGGTCATTCTGAGTATCGTTGTTCATATACAGGTTTTTGTTCGCATAGAAAAATCCTTTTGTTTCTAACAGCAAGTATGACTGTGTATGTCACCTCAAGTAATACCCTTTCTGTATGTAATTGGAACCTTTAACCTGTATGTTACGGTAATGCAACAAAAATTGCTTGTCATTAGGGTACCTGACTCTCGTATTAAACCATTTCAAGTGCATCAATACCGATCAATCATAGTGTACGTAAACGTTCTTTTTCTTTAGTTTTTTTGTTTTATACCAAATGATCTGAATAACAACGCTCTGAGTAATTCATTGGATTACTCAAACTTAAAAGGTTGTGTTTAAGTCATTAAATTAAGGGAAGGGAAGCCTTCAATCAAGAACTATTTTTTCATTTGGCTAAAAACATCTGTTTGAGAATCCAGAAAATGTGATTTTGAGGGCTTTTCCTCATGCTGTGTCCTTAAGGATAATTTACAAAACATGCAAGACGAACGCAAAGGGAACCGCCATCTTTGCGTTCGCGATCTAAACCGTGACATCACAAAATCAAATTGGAAATGTTATACATTTTGTCAAACTATTTAAAAAGATATTTTTTCTATATTCTACTGGATAGTTTTACGAAGAGTACAAGCAATAAAACAGTCCAAACAAGGCAAAAGAACTGATTCTTTTGATAATTTGGCTGTGGGACGTCAGACGTCAGTTAGTGCAGTATGGCGGCCTTGAATCGAAGGGATTGACTTGCTCTTTTCTTACCCATTTTTACAGAAAAATAACACAAATAAATGATAAGTAAATCGCTGTAGAAAATAAATTTCTGGAATCCTAAATTGATCATCCTAAACATATAAAAAATAGCTTCGGGGTGAAGCTTCTCTTCAAATATAAATTGCTATTTACCAGCGAGCTGTTCTATTTATTCGCAGTTATCGTGGCTTCTTCAATGTTGTCGTACGAAAACAAACTGTTTGAAGACTTAAAGCAGATTTCTTACAACAAGAATGCTCGTCCTGTACAGAACTCGTCTCTACCTATGGTGGTGAGTTTTGGCCTAAGAATCGGACAGCTTATTAAAGTGGTAAGCGATATACTTTCTTACTCCAGTTGATCTTACTAATTTTTTGAATGTTTACTGCTGTACAATCAGACTACGAGCAACCCTTTTATTTTTCCTCCTTAGTTCGTTTATAAATCGCCTTCGCCAGTTTAGCCCAGTTGATAAGGCGCCAGTCTGTCGTGCGGGAGGCCTGGGTTTGATTCCCGGTGTCGGACATTCACTCAGGGTTTTAAAATAACTGAGGAAAGGGTGCTGCCTTTGCTCTAATCATCTGCAAACCGATAGACCTTCGCGTCTTGCCTTGTATACGTATAAGGGCGTTAACCGTAGGTCCCGGGTGGCAAATCTCGAATACCCTGAACAAAAGAAATGAACTCGCTAGGACGTGCCGCCATGCTTGCAAATTCCTTCTAAAGAATTCATAACTACTGTACTTAGGGACGGACCAGTTGATTTCGTGGGGTGGGGGAGTGTGGAACCAGTTAGTCTCGTGGGGTGGGAAGAGGGTTGGGGGAGTGGAAGAATATTTCTCTGCAATTTCCAATCTGATTGGCTAACCTACTCACTGTCTATTGCACGATAGATAGCGAGTAGCAAAACTGCCAGCGTTTTAAGCAA
>JAOBRD021127507.1:15488-27652 GCA_027575215.2 Hydrozoanthus sils | reverse complement strand
TATCATTTTCATGAAATTATTTTGTTTTTGCCTTAGGTATTATTAGTCCATTGACCTGCAAATAGTTTAAGTAAGGGAAGCTGCACTCCCAAATTGTTTTTTATTTGTTTAAGAACATCAGTTTGGGATTCCAGAAATGTACTTTCTAAAACAATTCATTTACTAATATTCTGCAAAACTGAGGATAGAAAAAGCCAGTCAGTGGAGGCGGCCATATTGCACCGACGTCTTACGTCATAACGTCAAATTGTAAAAAGAATCAACTCTATTGCAATGTTCGGACTGTTTTATTGCTTGCATTTTTTGTTAAAAAATCCAGTAGAATAAAAAACGTTTTTCTTTTTTAGCAACTTAACATAAAGCTTGCATTTGTTCGATTACAAACTGCATTTTGACATTGTAATGTCACGGATTAAAATTCTGGAATCCCAGACTAATGTTCTCAGACAAAATAGTTATGACGTGCAGCTTTTCTTTAACCCTTCTCCTGCTAGGAACGATTTCACATTAACTAAAATGTTTCTAACTTTAAAACTACTGCATGAAAACCTACAAAGTGACCATCCATTTTCTTCGTCTTTACAAGTAGATTCTGAAAATGTTCATTGTTTCAACAAATTCTGAAATTTATAATTTTGTTGAGATTTTATGACTTTGATTTTTAAAAAAATAGCAGGATAAGGGGTAAAACCAACTAACGCAGGTTCGTGGACGACAAAACAATGAAGCTATACTATGTTGTAGGTTGTCACCAATATTGACATTCAGAGCATTGAACCAGTCGATATTCACATGAGCGAAAGCCTCAGCAAATCCGTTCAGATGGCCATCGAAATTGCTACTAAGTAAGTTTTCAGTTACCTAAATTTAGACACTTGATAATCAAGCTCATCTTTAAACCAAATAACTTCTCCCAACGAAAATTTCCACTGGCTACCATCTCCATTTCGACTCAGAAAAACCGGTCCTGTGCTTTCCTAATTCTTTACATTCTTGATGACCAGTCCTACAAACATTGCCCCTCTTCTTGTGGAAAGCCGCCCACTGTACCGGAAAGAGTGTTGTCGATTCTCATTCGAATAAATTCTAAAGTAGTCCATATTTAAGCAGAGTTTTAACCACACTGCATACTGTTTTTTTTAATTCGAAACATTTTAAGTGCGCTCTTGGACATTTTGGTATGTGCGTTTACATATTGAAATTCAATTTCTATTTTGCTATTGGCAATGTTAAGAAGCATTTACTTATTCAGATATGTAAAGAGCAGGTTAACGTTTGTAATAAGAGAAAGTTACTAACTTTAGTAACTTTAAACTGTGGCAGTGTTGAAGTTCAAGCAGCTAGTTCCAACCGGCTGCATGATTCCCTCCAAAGTAACAAATCCAATTGTACTAATACTAATTGTTATATAGAAATATAAAACAAGCGTGCGCTCTCTGTTTAGAAATAGAAACACGCATGAACTTTTAAGTTCACGAAAGAAGTGCTTAGAGAAACGAACCAAACTTTTATAAAAATTAATAAGCCACACAAACAGCCGATAAATCCCCGCGATAACGTACGCAGATGCACTCTTCATATTTAGAGTGTGTCACCACAGCCAATCAGAACGCGCGTTATATCTTTTATTTTATAAATCAGTTTAGATAATACACGCGCTCTCGTTGGTTAATAGGTGTGTCCGCATTAACTTGTGCAAAAATGGCTGGAAATAGTTACTATTATTTCATAAAAGAAATATAACATAGCTACTGTGTCAGCACAGGCTAATGCAAACCGAGGTGCGTTTGGGAGGAAACAAACACTCGACCTTCGATATCGCATTTGTACTATCTGCTCTCGCTCCCGAAACGCTAGCTGTGTTTTATTTCTCAAAAAGCACACCCTTCTTAATCCTAATTCTACAAACAACCCTAATGCAGACTTTTAAAGCCTTCGCCCGATTTACTGTGTTAGAACTAAGTCAATTCTTGCGGTAGGTCCATTGAGCGATCTGCAATGCATGAAGCGAACAGGACTGAACAGATGGCGAGAGGTCAGCTGGAGAGACAGAAACTTACCAATGAAAAGGTTTGTTTGTAGTTTTCAAATCAGTAAGAGCCTTTAGCACAAAATGTTTTGAGAGATTTTGGAAGTGATTACAGTGATGATAATGATGCATATGATGATTAAATATTGAAGGTGGTGATTTTAATGAATTATGGTGGTGATGATGATGGTGATGTATGATGTTGATAATGTAATGATAACGATGGTGATGATGATGGTGGTGATGATATTGACTGTGATGATGATGGTGATGATGATGGCGGTGTTGATGAGAGTGATGATGATAATGATGATGTTGATATTGGTAAAGGGTTATGGTGCTTTGGATAATGGTGGAGTGATAATGTGATGGTCACGACATGACGTGATGGTGGTAATGCTAATAATATGATCGTGATGATATAGATTATGAGAACGATAGTGATAACAATCACACGTGATGGTCGTGATGTTAGTAGACTGATGGTGGTAAAGAATATAATAAGATTATTGTGATGATGGTGATAATAATCTCACGTATAACATTAGATTAGATTTAATTGTTCAGGTTGGGGTGGCAAATCAACCCGCTAAGTATAGCTTAATGCAAGATTAAGCCCATAAACTGTGCTTACAGGAAGCCGAAGAGGCAAGAAAGAAACTGTTTGAGCTGAGGGCCATCACTGCTGCAGTCGAGTCTTCAGGACAGACAAAGGCCGAAGCACAAGTAAGTACGATTATTTTTCCAATTAAGAAATGAATTATGGTTACTGTGGCTTGTATCGTGTTACGGATGCACGCGGTAAGTTTGGAGAACAGGTGAGAAGCGTTTTCTTTCGCCTCTCGAGTGCTCTCCCAACTTCCTAAGTGCATCCATAACACGGTAGCTACTCGATAACCGTGAACTATTTCATTTGGAGCATTCGAGTGCTTAGACAGGTACCCGTGCTATAAAAGGACTGTGCTAGGCGCTCGTCACCTTCAGCTGTCACTCAGCCTCTGAAGAGACATGACATGAAGTAAGCAGATTATTCATGTGTAAAATTGTTTCATGTAACATTTGAACAGTTTTTGTTGCTTTCTGTTTCAAACAGGGAAATTAAAATGAAACATAGAATACTGTAGTGGTAAAAAGAGATGCAAGTGCTGATAATACGCGAAGTTTCGACGAAACAGGCGTTATGTTAATGAGCGAAAATTTATAGGAAAAGTGAAAACTTCCCCCAAAAAGGTACAAAATTTCCCTGTAATTTCGACAAAATTTCTTATAAAACGAAGAACGAAACAAAACGAACTTCGTTTGCGTTTCTTTTTACCACTACTATATGTAAGAAATTATTACGAATATTTGAACTTTATCGGTTATGAATTGCTTTGTTTCTATCGCTCAGAGAGAAGTTAAAACGCCGCTGGGTCCAAAATGAGTTTTTGAAAGTTGTCAGATATGGAAGGAGCTATCTCTTTTATAGCGCGGGTCCTTGTTTAAGTGTGCAAGAAAACAGCGAAGATTGTCCAGATGATGGCCAGCCGATAGAAATTGCAAGTTCGTATTGTAATTGCTAAATAGATGCGCACTCACGCCATACAAAAGGGGGGCGAAAAATTTCTATATTTGCTCCAAAATGATTATTACAGGGTTCGTACGGGCCCTAGAAATCCTGAAAATTCCTTGAAAATTTTTGAAGCCCTGGAAATTTCCGGAAACCCCTGGAAAAGCCCTGGAAATTTTTTCGTAAGCCCTGGAAAGTTTCATTAACTTTATTGAAAAAACTAAATTCGGTAAATGATGCATTTTTTTTTCGTTTCAAGTAAAAAAGTAAGATTTTTGCATGTCGGTATTACATTAAGTTCAATAAATACGAATTTTACGACATTAACTACTAAAACGTTGTTTAAACGGGTGATTCGGAATCTTATTATTTTCATTCCGAGTTTAAAGAACCCTTGAAAAGCCCTGGAAAAACGAAAAAACAGCCCTGGAAAACCCTGGAATTTTGAAATTCTAAAGGTGTACGAACCCTGTTATTATTTATATTGTTATTCTTTTTATTAATGTTGGCTTTGTCTATATCGGTATCTGTTTGTTTTTGCTAATTTTTGCATTCTTGACCGTATGTGTAGTTTGATTGTTGTATTGCATTATCAATAAAGCCGTGACTACACGGTGCAACATTGCCTGCAACGTTGCGCGCAACGAGAGAATTTCACCGTGTAGCCACCTTTGAAATCGTTGCACGCAACGTTGCGCGAAGTAGAAACTGATCCTACTCCTGCAACATTGCACGCAACGGTTTCACCGTGTGGCTACACGAAGGGTTTCAGTTGCGCGCAACATTGCGTGCGTGTAGCCACGGCTTAAGTTCTTACAATAATACAAGTTTTTGTCTAACGTTTCACCACAATGCCTTGCAAACCACACACCGTTAAAAAGGACACAGAGAACCAAAGCTTTGCCAAACTGGTCCTTATATTAAAATTAATGTATGTGCCAGACTTGAAGTGTTTTAGGTTCTCTCTGTACGTTTTTATGGGCGATTTTAGATACTACGTGCGCCAAGACTTATGGGTACATGTACAGGACGCCATATTATTCGTAAGATGTTACGCGCACCAGGAACCATGGGAACATATTTTACAAGACGCCATCTTTTTCGTTAAATCTTACGTGCGTCAGGAGTTATGGAAATGTATACAGGGCGTCATCTTTTTTTCTTAAGGTGTTACGTTCGCCAAGAATTATGGGAACATATATACAGACACCATCTTTTTCTTTAGATGTTGTAACGCTAGAAATTATGAGAATATATACACGACGCCATCTTTTTCACTGGATGTTACATGCGCCAGGAATTATGGGAACATATACGGGACGCCATCTTTTTTCATTAGATCTTAAGTGCGCCAGGTATTATGAAAATATATACGGGACGTCATCTTTTTATTTTGATCAAACCGCTAGTATGGCTGTAAGTTACGTATACATTTAAACCAGGCTTCCTGGTGTGAACGAGCTCTCAATGTGCTTTGTTTATCATTCAAACATCATGTCCAATTTTGTTTTAGGCCCGAGCGGAAAAATTGTTAATTGAAGGCGAGAATGATATCGCAAGTAAGTAAACCTCGTAACTCGTACCTAACACCCAGCATGCTAATTTCTGTATTAAACTCGATTTAATGTTAATTTCTTCAGCAAGCACAGCTCCAACCCAAGTTCATTCCCAAGTAGCCCCAACCCCACCCTCCTCCCTCCATATAAAAAACACACATTTTTAGTACAAACGTGCGTTTTCTAAAACAAATTGGGATATAGAAAAAACCTAACGAGCCGAGTCTTGTAGTATTTTTGCTGTTAGTTAAAATCTGACCATTTTGCCGTCCAGTGCAGACTCAACCTACACATGCCTTCCGTTTCAAAGAAAGTTATTAGATACAGAAAACTGCGGTCTGTTAATGCTGATGACTTCCACCTTTATATTACTAACTCATCTTTGTGCCAATCGCCAAGTGGTTCCTTTTCAGAACTTTGTAATCAGTATGAGAATGTCCTGTCATCCATTCTTGATAAACATGCACCCCTCCAAACCATTACTGTTAAACAGAAGCCTTCAGCCCCATGGTTTACGGATGATATTGCGATCGAAAAACAAAGAAACGTTGATTGGAACGACGTTTGCGACTCACAAAGAGTTCAACTGATCGTGATTTGTATCTTAACCAACGCAAACTTGTTAAAGACCTTATCAACTCGGTTAAAATGAGATACTACAACTCTCTTGTTGAGGACTCCAGAGCAGACCAAAAGAAACTTTTCCGGACCATCGACTAGTTGCCTCACAGAAAACCCACGAAATTATACCCGTCATGCTCGTCAAACACTGATCTCGCTAATAAATTTGCAAATTTCTTTGTACGCAAAATAACCACCATTAGGCAGCAGTTGGCAGTCACCGAGGTGCCGGATTCCGCTCCATTCACAGCTCTTGACGAACCTCAGCTTAATTGCGAATTAAATACACTTCTCCCAACGACTGTTGAAGAACTGTCTGAAATAGTGCGATCCACACTTTCAAAATCCTGCTCACTGGATCCTCTACCATCACACCTTGTAATTAACATTCTTGATGTTCTCCTGCCAGTCATTTGCAAAATTGTTGATATGTCGCTGGACTCCACTCAGGTACCTCCGTCTATGAAAGAAGCTGTCTTACAGCCACTGTTGAAAAAAGCATTACTAGATCATGAAATTTGCAATAACTTTAAGCCAGTATCGAACTTTAAGATGATCTCAAAAGTGACCGAGAAAATAGCTTCTACTCGCTTGACTTATTACCTGGAAGAAAATAACCTAAGTGAACTCTCCCAGTCTGCTTATAAGATCAGCCATAGCTGTGAAACTGTCCTTCTTCGTGTTCAAAATGATATTCTGTGTGCCCTGGACAGTAATAAATGTGTTGTACTTTTAACACTCGATCTCTCGGCTGCCTTCGGTACTGTCGACCATGAAGTTTTACTTCAGCGTATGAGTAGCAAATTCGGAATTAAAGGCAAGGCATGGGCTTGGTTTGAATCGTACTTATCCGACCGTACTCAATATGTTAACATTAATGGTGCAAAGTCTGATGTTCAAAATGTTTCATGCGGAGTTCCACAAGGTTTTGTGCTTGGTCCCACCCTCTTAAAGAGTTGGGATACGAGCAAGAAAGACTATGACACACTTTCTTCTCCTTAAGTATAACACTAACGCTAAATGATTCTTTGAACAACCTGTTACTTGGAATTTCTCGGGCGCTGCGTTTTCAAATGTGACGTCATTTGGCTCTTCTCGTTCAATGCGAAAAGGCCAGCTGCTTTGCGGTCAAGTAACGTCACATCCAAGATGGTAGTGCCTGAGCAAATCAAAATGGCGGACTGTCCTAGAAATATCTTGTTATACATAACTACCAGTTTTATCTACTGAAATGGCGACAGATTATACAACGATTATGCGCAAGACTGTTTCATAGTGGACAATCCACTAAAAACATCTATTTATTACATGACAAGCCGAAATTTTAGGGCCAAAAACCAAATCCGGTTCGCTGATTGTCCGAAAATCGGTCCAGTGACTTCTGATACAGGACTGAAGAGGTCTTGTTCTCTTTGACTGACCTAAAATTGGAAAAAATATCTTGATAATCTCGTTTGCTGGTCTGTCAGGGAAGATACAGTATTCGCCCTCGGTCTATCGCACAGACCTCGCAGTGAAAGACCTCGGGCAAATATTTTCCCGGACAGCACTCGCACTCAGTTTGATGACTACTAAGTTTTATGTTGACTGTTTCAGTTGCCAAGCTGAAAGCACAAGCTGCAGAGGTTGAACTGAATGCAGAACTGGAAGCTGAGAACATGGTTTGTTTAACCTTAGTGACATTAGTACAGTGACGGAGTAGCACTGTTTAACTGCAAAGATTTACGCCATAAGCCGAGTTTTGTAATTCCTTGCATGTTAGAATCGGTAAACAACTTCGAGAAATGAAGCAAAGAACCATTGTCTCATACCGCCAATCAGATGAAGGTTTACCTACAAATAACAATGACAGAAATCTTCCTTAATCAGTTTGGTTGAAAAATCAAAATAAAACACAAATTGAAACCTAGAATGTTGTCATTTTCATTTCAGAGACGCCGTGGGGAACAAGCTTTCAAAACGAAGCAAAATGAACTTGAAATTGAAAAGGCGAAACAACTTGCAGCGATCGAGGTTAGTATTAACCCTTTAAGCCTAAGATGTATCGGTAAATTCTCCCAACTGGAGCCCATACATTTCATTCATAAGTTTGGGAGAATTTTACTTTTCATCTTCAGTAGTTTTCTTTGTTTGATCAATTTCCATTTTCTCACTACCAAATGTTTTATTTTGTATGTGTTATGTAAGGAGAAGTTAGGTGTTGATAACTGACTGCACGCCGGCGTGGTTGCGCTTTACTGTCGACAAGCTAAAGTGATACAGTAGTGTATTTTTGTTGGATTTTATTGTGAAGTCGTATTATTTTAGTTAAAATTATTGGTAAGAAACACAAGTAAAAACAGGAAAAGAAGGAAATGTTTACTTGCTATTGGTTTACAAAAGATAACAGTTACGAAATTGTAACGAAAGCTTAAAAGTCAAAACATTCAGTTTATTGGCCAAGAGGTACCGAAATCCTAGTGAATTTAGTGAATTTTTCGGTCTTTTAAACTTTAAAGAAGTAAGCACGAATGCCCAAAAAAAATGAAAAAAAAAGTTTTTCTCTCTTTGGAAAAGATTTTTAGCGAGCAAAAAAAAAACGATCAAACGCGCCAGCGATGATTTGAACTGAGTATCACTCTCTTGCAGGCGCTTTTGTCAACTTTATTGAGTAAAGCATTATTATTGTTTAGATTCTTATTTAATCATTTAAAGTTTTGATATGATTTAGTTCTTTATCTGCAAGGATAACACAGACAAAAGGTTATAAAAAATACCTTTGATATTCAGTAATCAGTACATTCACAAGCATCGTTAAGTGCGACGAGCAGAGCTCAAAAATTTGTCGGTTTTGGTCGGGCGCGTTTCATTAATCTATGATTACTTCTAGTGTTATCTTCTTCAGGTTAACATGTCGAACCCTTATGAGTAATCTTTTGTTTCTATCAGTGTCGAATTAAAGAACATAACTCAATAAAACAATGTTGTAACTAGTTTTCCATTTTTCGCATGGCCCACTAGGTCAGCAGGTTCGCTCAGATGGTGAAAGCAGTGGGACCCCAAACAATCTCCAACATTGCAAATTCCGGCCCAGAGTCTAAGGTAACACAAACTTTAGAATTGGCATATTCTTAAATCTAGAAACTTAAAAAAATAACTCTTATAGGGATTATACAGATCCACGTTTTATTCTACGACGACAATTTTAAAGACAGTGACGCGGTAGTAGGCGGTAGACAAGACAGTTGCTTTAAAATTGAAGTAAAATATCTTAAAAACAAAAAGTTGAAATAATAATAAAAGTAATTACAATAATGATACTAATAGTTTGATAAAATAGCTGAACGAAGGACTGCAGTTCGAAACGTCTTTATCTTCCTTTTTTTCGTAGCTTAAAACTTTTTAAGTTTTTCAATATCTTTTTCAGTGTTTATTGTTTGTTTGTTTTTCAGATGGAAATGTTACGCAACCTTAATGTGGAGAGCGTCTTGTTTACGGATGGAGTTACGCCGATCAACTTATTCCAGGGGGGTCAAAAAGCAGGATTCGTTCATACAGCTACCAGTAGTTAGGGTGGGATGGTCAGAGCTGAACTTTTTTTACATAACTGGCACACAGTTGGAATTTTTGCCTGCATATGTTATTCAAGGATCCATGGATTTGACTTTTGAGGAGGTTAGGTGACTTCTTGTTGGAGCAGTCACTAACGAATCAAATCTTCCTCAGGACAAATTCAGATATATATTCTTGCACACGCTGCATGTAGACCGAGTAAAATATAACACTTACAAGTTTTGCAATCAATATGCCCCTAGGGCAACTTTTAGTAACTTGAAATTGACAAAAAAAAGTTCTGAGCAAAATTGTTCCAACCTCAAAAGAATAGACCTAATTCGCTATTTACGTCCCACTGGTCCCTGAATTGAGTAAACAATACACCGAGAGACGCAATATGATGCACAAAGTTCCATTATTTCTGCGTTCTGTTGGCAACATATGACATTTCCTTTTAAAGTTGTAAATGTAAAAAACTTGAAGATATCCTGCCTCAAGGAAAATGAAACGGTTAAGATGTGATACTTTTCCATTTCCACAACCTTTGAAGTGTTTTTCGATTTCATAAGCAAATGACGCAATGTTTTTGTCAAAACAACAACTTTATTTTCAATACTCGGGTGATAAAGTTTACAGCACTTAGAAAAGCCAGGAGATATTATAAATTTACATAGGTAGAGTACCAGCTGTTTAAAAATAACCTTTCTGCATCACTATAGTTTGCCGCCATCTTTGTTTTTTTCCTTTGTTTCAAACTCATTTCTTTTATTGCTTCTCTTAACTACGTTGCGTGATTTACATTTATGACGGCTTGTTTTGAGATATGAGAGTCGATTGTTTACACATTTTAGTGACAAAAAATTGGTGCAGAAAAGAACAAAAGGGTAGAAAAACACAAAAAAGCTATCAATAGTAGCTACAATATTGTGTTGGTTATATCTTATTTGTATGCTATTGGCGAAAAGAGTTAATCTAATGCTCAGTTATATTGTTTATACAGTTCATTTTCAAAGACCGAGTCCCCAGTTTTTCCAGTTTGTTTACCCAATTCATATAGGCCTATTTCCCTATACTTTCTTTGATAACACAGATTCAAAATGTCACAATTGAATTGGACATTCCAAACTAATGTAATAATGTAAAGAATTTTAAAACTGCTATGTACACTTAATCGAATTTTTTCTGGAACTTGCCTACTCGGGCCCTAAAAGTTAAAATAAAATTTTGTAACGTATATTTATGAATTAGCTGCTTTGTGTATGGATCGTGTATTTGCCAGGTTCTTATTAGGTTGGGATCAAGCTTAATAATTCGACAGCGTTTCTTCTATTTTGTGTCGCGATTGAGACTAATATAATTCGACCACTGAGTCTGCTTGCGGGCTTGACTATATCCAAAAAGAAACGTTTAACTGACGAATGTGTGATGGACGTGTGCAATATGGCGAAAGTGCGTCATATAAAATCTTTTTAAAACTCGGCTTTCTTGCAATAAAAATGACTAAACAGATATTTATTTGTGATGCTGGATCAATCAATATCTGTTTATTTTGAACACAAACATGTTTTAACCAATCAACCAAATAATGAATTATTTTGTGTTATCTGAATGACGTCATATCTACCCACGGAAAAATAGCTATGGATGAGTGCCCTCGTCATGTGAGCGGTGCTGCAGCAGCCAACTACTTCGTATAGACTAACTAAAGGAGTCGCTTCTTGAGCGAGCAAAAAATGGAAAGGAGGTGGGGGGCGGGGGGTGTGTAGAGAAAGAAAAACGCTCGCTCTCAATGCCGCTCGTCCACCAAAAACCAAGGTGGACAAGCAGGATATTGGCTTCGTTTAGCTGCAAATAACAATTGTAAGACACCAGTGGCTTATCTCTGTTTCGATATAAATCAACTTTTGAATATAAACCATCCATGGTACCTCCACCCAATACCTCCTGGGGCTTGCTTCCGACGTGAATAGGTTTCATACAATTTATATACAGGGAGTGTTACACTTTCGAAACTACCGTCTGCTCTGGAGAAAATCAAATGAGAAACAGGAGAATTTTAGTATGAGTGGTCCTATTGCAGCCCGACTTCAAATTCGCATTGATTAACTGCAAAAACTTTATACTCGACGGCATGTGCAAAATGGGCTTCAATCAGCTGCAAGCTGACTATTAAACAAGACACCAATGATAATGGCCAATCTTTGCTTCGTTATCTTATTACCTGATTTTCTACGGCTTCAAACTCCAGATAAACCAAGACAGCGTTCACAGTAAATGGAAACACAAAGTTATGATGATTTGTTTACAAAATACCCTGAACTCCTAAACCTTCTTTCACGTCAAGTGGTTGTGTGCTCCCGAGTCGGAGATAAGATAAAGCAGTTGATTAAAGACGGTGTTTCCTTGGATATCGATGTAGATGGATGGACTTTACTTCATACTGCGTGTTTGTTGGGTGACGTGGAGCTGGTAAAGTTTCTATTACAGAATTCCGAGAAACTTAGTAAGTTTGCATTTTTGCAAAAAGGTTTTCCCCGCAAAGAGACAATACTATATTTTGCTTGTAAAAACCAATGCCAATTTACTAAAGACATCTGTCAATTACTGATATACCATGGAGCTGATGTCAATGCTCAAGATGAATATTTGGATACACCACTACACTCTGCCTGTGTAAACCAATGTGAATTTATTAGAGATATCTGTCAACTACTGATAGACCATGGAGCTGATGTCAATGCAGGGGGTGGGTACACACCACTTAACTCAGCCTGCGCAAACCAATGTATATTTACTAGAGATATCTGTCAACTACTGATAGACCATGGAGCTGATGTCAATGCAGGGGGTGGGTACACACCACTTAACTCAGCCT
>JAOBRD021127507.1:0-15388 GCA_027575215.2 Hydrozoanthus sils | reverse complement strand
CCATGGAGCTGATGTCAATGCAGGGGGTGGGTACACACCACTTAACTCAGCCTGCGCAAACCAATGTATATTTACTAAAGATATCTGTCAACTACTGATAGACCATGGAGCTGATGTCAATGCAGGGGGTGGGTACACACCACTTAACTCGGCCTGCGCAAACCAATGTAAATTTACTAAAGATATCTGTCAACTACTGATAGACCATGGAGCTGATGTTAATGCTGAGAGTGGATTTGATGGTACATTACTTCACTTTGCCTGTGCAAACCAATGTGAATTTACAAAGAATATCTGTCAGCTGTTGATAGACCATGGAGCTGATGTCAATGCCAATGCGAGGGAGGAATTCTGGGATACACCACTTCATTCAGCCTGTGAAAACCAATGCAAATTTACTAAAGGTATCTGTCAACTACTGGTAGACTATGGAGCTGATGTCAATGCTGGGGATGGATATGGTGGTACACCACTTCATTCTGCCTGTACAAACCAATGTAAATTTACTAAAGAGATCTGTCAACTACTGATAGACCATGGAGCAGCTATAGAGGTCAACGCTGGGGGTGAATTTGATGGTACGTTACTTCAGTTTGCCTGTGCAAACCAATGTAAATTTACTAGAGATATCTGTTAACTGTTGATAGACCATGGAGCTGATGTCAATGCAGGGCTTGGATGTACAGCACTTCACTCTGCCAGTGCAAACCAAAGTGAATTTACTAGAGATATCTGTCAACTGTTGATAGACCATGGAGCTGATGTCAATGCAGGGCTTGGATGTACAGCACTTCACTCTGCCAGTGCAAACCAAAGTGAATTTACTAGAGATATCTGTCAACTGTTGATAGACCATGGAGCTGATGTCAATGCAGGGATTGGATGTACACCACTTCACTCTGTCTGTGCAAACCGAAGTGAATTTAGTAAAGATGTCTGTCAATTACTGATAGACCATGGGGCTGATGTCAACACTGCAAATGAATACTTTGACACTCCACTGTACATTGCTCTGAACCTATCAGTGTATGGTGAGTACTGATCTCCAATTACAATCTGTAATAATTTGATTTTTGTAATTATGCAAGCTTATATTTATTCGAGCATTGCTTTATTAATCCCAAATTAGCTGCAAGTTAATTAAGGCTCAAACTTAGTGCAAGTTTTAGTAGCTATATATATATATATTTTCAGTGTTTAATCCATTATATATACTACACCTTCATCTGTGGCCGTGTGCACAGAATTGTTTGCCCAAGAAGGCAGATAAGCTTCATTTGTTCATGTACATTGTTTATCAAAAGTTCCACCCAATCTTGTCGTAGCCAGCTGGCTATAAGCTCAAATAGTCTAGTAGCCAGCATTTATTGCCACTTTGTAGGTGTCAAGTTCAACCCCTGAGTACTATTTAGTATTTTTATTTATTCTGGTGTGAACATTTTGTTTTATCAAAGTTCATAGTTGTTTTCAGTTCGAACCCACACATCTATTTTTGCCATGCACCTTTGCTATCTCTACATTTTTGATAAACTTAGAAAACCAAAAGGATTGAATTCCAATGATTCATTGCACCATGCTATCTGTAATTGCTCACTCTTTTTCAGTTTTTATTAGCAGTTACATGCAGTACACATTTGTTTATATATTATATATATGTATCTATACTGATCACAAGCATCCACATTCTCAGTCTCTCAATAGGTTAGACATATATAAAATACAATGATGTTTTTTTTGTTTTTCCTCACCACCTATATTTTGACCGTTTTTAATGGTCTTCTTGAGGGTGTAATGAAGCCAAACCAAAATAAGTCAACCAAATGGTAATGGCTTCTGAACACACTGAAGATGGTCGAAATTTAGGTGGCAAGGAAAAAGAATCGAAAACCAGTCCTCATTGTGTTTTAGGAAAAACATATATGATCATGCATGAGTGGGGAGTCTGTAAGGCTGAGTGGTTAGCGCTTGTGCCTCCTACCTCTGTGGACCTGGAATCAAATCCTGGGTTTGCACATGGGCTATAAGATTTGTCGATCTTCTTCTGACTCCGAGGATTTTTCTCAGGGTTCTCTGGTTTTCCTCCATTCACAAAATCAACTTTCACACCAAGGTCTGTGCCATAGAGTGATTAAACATAACTAAGCCACTGGCTTGGGGGAGTGGGTAACCACTCCTTGCATAATGACGATAGATAAAATTAGTTTAGTTTAGTTAAAGTTAGTTTAATGACTTTCGGGTGGCTAGGTGGCTGATATAGCTTACTGACATAAAAAACAACAGGAGTGGGCCTAGACATGGCCCCTGTTGGACTCCATGCCTAACAAAAAATTTCCTTGATACACCCCCATTTCAGTATTGTTGTATACTGTTTCCTGTTGTATGACTTAAACCAGAAGAATGCCTTGCTTGAAATAGCAAAACCAGAGTATAACCTGTCCAGTTGTACGTCATGATGGTCGGTGGTGTTGAATGCGGTGCCGAGATTGAGTAAGACCAGTAAAACTATGTGCCGCTTGTTCATATTCATTAAGATATCATTCTTCACATGCAAAGGTGCAGTTTCTGTGAAACTTGCGATAATTATTAACTATCCCCAGCAAGGGAGGTGAATAGCAGTGGATATATCTAGAGCTAGACACCGACCCTGAGGGGGATAGTTGTTTTAGTATTTACCAGGAGATAGGGGTAAAATGCACTTCATTTGTCAAAAAAAGACAAAATTTAAGGGTTTTTTTCTATTTCTAGGACGCTCGCTTCATGTACATTTGAGTTTCGTGGCGTTCATCAGGGTTTTTTGAAGAACATAAATGTCATGGATTTTGAAAGAAAAAATTTTGCCCAAACCATTAAAACCAAGAAGCCAAATCTTGTCCTCTTCGTGTTTTCTGAAATGGTTCTTAGTTTAAAGCAGTCATTTCATTGTCCATAACAAACGGGTAATGCAACACCTTTTTGACTACCGCCTCAAAATCAACTAACAGTCATGGATATTGTGAGATACCGGAGCCAATCAGAACGCACGAAAATGGATATTGGTTGCTTTGGTAAATACTAAGAAGATTTATACTTGGTGTAGAGTCCATATAAGGTCAGATTCTCGTGTATCTGACAAAAAACCGCTCACTCTGTGGGTTTGGTTGTAAAATGACGGAAGATTACTGATTGGGCGGAGGTTGTTAAATGAAGCCCTTGCTCTCGCCTTTTTGAGTCTTGGCTGTACATCAGCCAGCATCCAGTTGTCAGGAAAGTGTCTGTAATAATAGGTGGTTGTGGTGAGCCCGGATGGCGGAGGATTGCAACGGATTGAACGACTAGAAAATCTCAGTCATATCCGCCACGTTTACTAACTTCACCAGGTGGCCCAATACATGATTATAACATAGGGAGCCCATAACACAGGGAGCCCAATACTACATCTCCCCTCTTAGGATATAAACTAAAGGCACGGGCTTCTTTAAACTAAATGTCCAATAAACAAAACCCTGACAAACTTATCTCAATGGTATTAAGTAAATATTACAAACGAATGTCCCTTAGCAGAGGTAACTGTCACTTCAAACAAAGTTCGTTCATTCTCTGAATCTTGCTGGCGGCTTAACTTCTTGGCCAGATCTTGTGGCGAGTGGAACACGGTCACTTGAAGTAGCTTCCTTGACTTCTGGCTTGACTTCTGGTGTTGTTCCCTCAGCTAACTGTGGTGCAGGGATTGTTGTTTCGGGCAGAGTAGCCAGATGTTTTCGGTTTTGCTTCACTTGTCCTTGGAGGGGGGGGGGGGGGGGTTACTTCATAGCTTCGGTAATGTTCTGTTTTCAGGGTTGCCACGCCTTGCCTGTTTTGGTCCATGACCCAGACTTTGTCTCCTTTCCCCAATGGTGAAAGTTAATGTCTCCATGGTGTTTATTAAAATCACGTCTCTGGCGTACCTTTATTGCTTCATCTTTGAGCTTGACAGCAACGGGGTCAGGAACACTTGGCTTCATCATCTCTTTAGTTGATGGTAGAGTTGTGCGGAGTTGCCTGCCCATCAGTATTTCAGCGGGTTTGAATCCATGTTGGAGTGGAGTTGACCGGTAGACCAACATAGCTAGGTATGGGTCTTTTGCCTTTGACTGTAGCTACTGCTGTCTCGAGAGCTGCTCGTCACAGGATGGAATCCATATTCATGAGCATATATTGCAAAATCTGATGTGTTATGCAGGCCGTTATCTGAAACAACTCTCTCTGGGATGTCATGTCTACTGAATATAGACTTGAGGTGGTTGATTAGTGTTGGCGAAGTCGTGGTCGATAGCTGTGCTATCTCAATGTACCTAGAGTAGTACTCGATTACCAGTAGGTACTGGTGGTTCTTGAACTGAAACAAGTCAGTCGCGACCTTTTGCCATGGGTACTGAGGAAGGCTTGAGGGTACCATCGGCTCTGCTCGATGTTGGTGAAGCTTTCTACTTTCAGCACAATTCTGTACAAGCCCTTCAATTTGTCTGCTCATGCCTGGCCACCAAACAGCTTGTCGTGCTCGTGCTCCACATTTGGTAATGCCTTGATGTCCGTTATGGATCCTATCTAGCATTTCCATCCTTAGTGGCATCACGAACTGACATCCCTTTAGCAGTAAACCATTCTGGACTGTCAGTTCAGCTGCGTAGGGCTGGTACAACTTCAAGGGGCCCTTAAGTTGGCTTTTCTCAGGCCATCCTTTTTGGCAGAGTAGGACTACCTCACGGCAGATGTCATCTTGGTGTTTGCGTATCTCTTCTCTTTGCATCTCACTAGCTGGGAGGCTCTCTACTATGTGGTTAACAGAAAGTAGACGTTGTCCTGTAGTTTCAGGTTTGCTGGCGTCATACCTGATATAAATGCTCTTGAGAGTGCGTCGGCTGTGTAGAGGTCCTTCCCTGGCACACGCTCTACTGTGAAATGGAACCTCATCAACCGCATCTCAGGATTCTTGGGGGTAGATTGTCGATGCTCGATGCCCTCGTACCCAAGAGGGGAACCAATAGTTTGTGGTCAGTCTGCACACGGAATGACTTGCCCACCAGGTAATCAATGAAACGTTCGCAGGCCCAAATTGTGACCAATTTCCTTTTCATTCTGGTAATATCTTCGCTCGGTTTCTGTGAGAGCTCTGGAGTGATATGCTACAGGTCGCCATTGGTTATGGGGCTGTTTCTGGAGTAGTACCGCTCCAAGGCCATACGAAGAGGCATCTGCTGATACGACAGTATCAAACTTTGCTCTATAGTGTGCCAATATAACTCCAGGCTTACTAAGCTCTTCCTTGATTGCTACAAATGCTTTAGCTTGTTCTTGTTCCCGTGCCAATCATTCTTTGAACTGAGCAATTCATGCTTGGACAAATCTGACAGCTTGTCTGAGAATTTCCCCAGCTGGTTAACCATTCTAAGGAAGCGTTTCACATCACTTGTGTCCTCTGGTTCCTTCATCTCGACAATGGCCTTGACCTTTTCTGGATCTGGCTGTACTCCAGCTGCGCTTATCACTTGTCCGAGGTAGGTAACTTTGTCTTCGAGAACTCACACTTTTCTTTGTTCAGGAAAACTCCAGCTTTCTGTATGCATTCGAGGGCATCAGTCAGTCGTTGATCATGTTTGGATTGTGTAGCTTCAGTTATCAAGACATCGTCGATCATGCAGAGGGTGCCTTGGAGGACACTGAGTATCGCTGACATTCTTTTCTGGAAATGTTCAGGTGCTGATGTAATACCAAACGGGAGCCTGTTGAAACAAAATCTCTTGAAGGGTGTAATAAAAGTGATTAATCCAGTGGAGTCCTTCGAGAGTGCAATCTGATAGAAACCTGAATTTGCATCAAGTTTGTAAATACTTTACCACCACCCATTCGGGCGAGTGTCTTCGACTGATGTTAATACATGTATCTCTCCCCGAACACAATTGTTTAACTTGGTAAAGTCAACACAGATACGTACCTTTCCATTGGGCTTTGGTACGACGACCATTGGGGCACACCAGTCTGTGGCTTTGTCGATTTTTGAGATTACCTCTTGGGCTTCCATTCTGGCATGCTCATCTTTCACCTTCTCCATGAGTAGTAGGGGCACCCTTCTTGGGGTAGTTACAGCATACGGTTTTGCATCCTCTTTCAAGACGATGTGGTATTCCCCTTCTAGTTTACCAAGACCCTTGAACAGTGCTGGGAACTTTTCAAAGAAGTCCTCAGGTGTGCTTTGAATGGGCTCTACCACAGATAATAAATTGAGTGCTTCGATGGCTGGTATTCCAAGCAAAGGAAATCTCATACCTCTTAAGTTATACACTTCCTGCTCAGCTTTCTCTTTGCTGCTTTCGAGTCTGGCAGAGAACGAACCACGAACATTGAGCTTGAGCTGACTGGGTCCAGTGAGAATTTAGCTGATCTTCTTTAGGCCAGTGTTAAGTTTCTTGAAATCCTTCTCTGGTATCACTGTCATGTCTGCACCAGTATCGAGTTTAAACTCGGTCATTTACTGCTATAACTGCCTTCCAGAGGTTTGCTGCTTTGCTATTTATCTCCTTTGAATAGACTGCGCCGAGGTAGCCATCATCGTCGCCCTTCAGGGAATTTAGTGTTCCTCTTCGGATCTGCAGACTGCCTGGTAGTGGCCTTTGTTCTTACATTTTAGACAGTTTGCCTCCTTGGCTGGACATTGAAATCGTCCGTGTGCTGGACTTCTTCCACATCTACCAAAGGATGTACGTCCTTGGTTTTGGGAACTTCGAGAGGGTGTTGAGGGTTTAGCATCTCCTCTCGGCTTCTTTTGGCCCTGCTTTTGTGTCTTTGCTCTCTGCTGGTGATTCTTGTCGGCTTTAACTGCTTTCTCAAGTGTTAGAGCGGCATCCAGTTGTAGCTTTTCTGACAAACGGGAGTCCAACAGGCCCACGATGATGTGATCTCGTATCATTTCGTCATGAAGTGTGCAATAATTACAATGTTTGGCTAGACAGTACAGACCTATTAGAAGGAATCGACGGATTCTCCCGTTTCCTGCATTCTTGTGTTGAATTTTGCTCTCTCAAAGATGGTATTTCGTCTTTTGATGAAATGGTTTTCAAACTTAACTTTGACATGATCGTACTTCTTGGAATTTGCTTCAGTTAGGTCAAATGTTGTCATAATATCCTCGCTTTTCTCCCCCATCGAGTGTAGGAAGGTACTTACTAGCGCTTCTTCATCTCTGGCTTTCAGACCTGAAGCTATACAGAATCTTTCGATGCGTTGGATCCATGTGGTCTATTGCACAGGATGAGAAACATCAAATTCCCCAGGCGGCTGAATTTAGTACGAAGAACCACGTGCTGAACTTGAACTCGTTTCTGGCATTATTTCAGAGTGAAAATCTCGAAATATTCCGAAATATTAGGACTGTGGTTTCTTTAACACTATTCTGACACCATGTAGTAATAGGTAGTTGTGGTGAGCCCGGATGGCTGACGATTGCAACGGATTGAACGACTAGAAAATCTCATTAACATCCGCCACGTTCACTAACTTCACCTGTTGGCCCAATACACGATTATAATACAGGGAGCTCATAACACAGGGAACCCAATACTACAGTGTCCAGATTCTAAAGACAAGTTAATCTTCAGAACAGGAAGAAGGACGTCTAAGCACACAACCACAAGGGGGTGGGGGTTGGGAGGTATGAGATCTTCTTGTTAGACTGCAATAAGAAATGAAAGAGTGAGTGAAATGAACAACGCTAAAATTATTATACAGTAATCCCCCACCCGTGCTAGAATTTATAGTGAGAATTTTCTATGCACTCTCGTTTTAACCCTTACTAGGCCTGACGTTCTAGAGAAGTTCCATTTCTGCAAAACTTGTAATTTGTAAAACCCCTTAAAACACAGGTAAAATTAGCCATCATAGAGTGTAAATTAAAAATAGAGTTTCTAGGAATTTTATGCCAGAGCATCGTCTTTTTCAATGGGAACATAAAAACTTGTTTAAGAGTATTAACAACACAGTTTACAGGGTTCGATCTTAATTTATTTTCTTACTAGCCAGCCGGACCACTAAAGGCAGTAAATAACTTGTTCGCAGAAGATATCACTAGCCCCCAACTCCTAAACTAAAAGACAGATTTTTGGAGCTTCTAATGGCTGAGCTCTATTAGGCCCTTTCCAGAAGCATCTTTCTTGCCCTCATTGAAAAAACAGTTTTCAACAGTCATTGTTTGAATTGTCTCATATGCTGCCTTTTATAGTACTCGCGATCTCTTTCCTCCTTTGATTCCGTTCTTGTCTTACGTTTTTCTGCTCCAACACTGCCACAAAAGTATTTCTGAATATTGGACGGGGGCATAAAATAAATGGTAATGATCTCTGTTTACATTCTTTAAAACAATTTGCATTTGAAAGAAGAAAGAAACAATGACACCTCAGCATTCAATACCATGCCGAGTGACCGCGCCAGAGAGCTACTGCGTTGCATAAGTAATTGTACTGCAGACGTGCCTGAAGCATAGTGGGTCCTCGAATGGATGTTCGTGTTGCATGTTTCGCCCAAATTCAGACCTTGACAGCTTTTATGAAGAAAAATATTTCTTGTACTTCTGCTTTTTCAAGCCCAACATGATTTAAGATGGTTCTGCATTATTTTCACTGATAATTTTCACTTGCCACTCAGGCAAGTGTTCGGAAAAAGTTAGTAGTCCGTGGGTGGTTCTACTAGTCTGAGACTAGCAGACTACCGTTAAGATCGAACCCTGGTTTATAAAAAATTAATTTTAAAATAAATTCAAGAAATTGTAGCTATTTTATTTGGTTTTTACTGTAACAAACTGGTAACATTGGTGATAAAGCTAAATCCTTCCTTGAGCCTCAATGGCTCCTTAAGCCGGCGCTTGTTCATGGTTTCTGTAGTGCTAATTAAGTGAATGAGAGTCTTTGACTCTAGACTACGAGCAGTCCCTATTTTTCTTTCTTTCCCTCTCCCCCCCCCCCCTTCCTCGTTATTTTTTGTCCTAGTCCCAGTTTTCTTGCGTCCGCCATCTTGATTTATCAGCTTCAACGAGCTAAAGTGGAAAAATAAGGACTGCTGTAGTCTACTTTGACTCCCCTGGACAGGACACTTCTTTATCGCAGGTTAATCCCCAGCAGAACTGGTACTCATTTTTACATCTGAGTCGACTGAAACAAGTCGGGTAAAGTCTTGTTCAATTATACAACTAAGTGGCGGGGATAGAACTCACATCCCAAGGATTACGAGTCGAATACGCTAACCGCTCGGCCACTGCGCCCCAACATTGTTGATAACCACATCATAAACATGGGAACAAACGATTATAAGCAAAATAAAACTGTTCTTAGACTGTTAATCTTATATTGTTGAAAGGCAGAAAAGTAATGATTAAATGTGTGTTGCAATCTTCCGTACAGGGTGGCCACTTCCTGCAGAAAAATGGGAAACATCCAAAGCAGTTTGTCAGTTGTTACTGACTCATGGAGCTAAAATCAATGCTGTGAATGACGAAGGCGATACACCGATTGATTCCTTTATTAGAAGTGCAATTGATAGGACTTGCAACACTCCCATAGCATTGGCTGAATTCGACGAACAAAGCTCAGCTCGATTAGCGTGTGAACAGCAATTTGTTGGTGTGTTTCAGGAGTTAATAAAGGCGGGAGCAGATGTCAACACCAGGAGACGCAAATCTCAGACTATCTTTCATTTTATTGTAGAATGTTACTCGTCATTCTACGATAAATTGTATTTCAGAAAGTGTTTTTCATCCCTTTTACCTCGAGAACTTTTCAAAGCCCTGTCAAGGAACCACGAAGTCAGAGTCACTACAAACAGTAGAGATGAAGAGGGAAACACACCCCTTCATGTTGCATGCAAGACTCCATTGAACAGACATGGTTGGAATGACGCTGACATATTGTCCTCCAGTAATTCATTATTTTCTTTATTTGAGTGTTTGGTTTCATGTGGAGGTGAGGTGAATGCAATGAATGATCAGCAGCAGACACCGCTCCACCTTGCATCCAGTGTTCCTGTGATAAACTTTCTGCTCAAATCAGGAGCTGAACCAAACTTAAGAGATAGATATGGGAACACTCCATTGATGACTTGGGTCACCTTTTACAGTAACTCTCAAGTTGATGATCTTTGTTCTCAAGAAAACGACCTGAAAGAAATGATTGATTATGTTTTAGATTTGTTTGCTACGAGTAAAAGTGGTAAAAATGTCCTGGACATTTTGTTGTCAAGAGAAATGTTTGGATTTTTGAAAAAGTTCCTTGAGGCACTGCTTTGCGCTAACCCGCAAAAAGTTAGCAGTTGTGACATCTTTGGTAACACATTTCTACACGTTATGTGTAAATGTGATGATGAAAGAGTGCAAGGTGTAATTGAGATGCTGTTACAAAAAGGTGCCGATCCCAATTCCCTCAACGAAACGGGAGAAACGCCGATGCATGTTATCTGTAATCACCTGGTGTCCAAACGTCTGAGAACAGTTCAGGCCCGTGAGTGTGAATCAAGAAAACGGGGAAAAAGAAAAGACAGTGAAGGTGGATCTCTGGTAAAATCAAAGTTGGTAGGAACTGAAGCAGTCTCCGATAGCTTTCAAATGAAAACAAGCAGACAGAATACTAAAGATGTCAGAGTGACATCACCGAGGCCGCTAAGTCAAGAGCTAGTCATTCCTGACAGTATTTATAATGGGGGTGAGTTTTCAAGCGTTGGAGAAGAACCAGGACAGGAGCATGAATTGATGGAATCAGTTAGTGCATGGATCATTGGCATGTTCAAAAGGTATAGAGGTGAGCCAGAAATGTTGAACGGAAATGATAAAACTTGCTTGGAGATTGCAAAGAGAGGAAACTTTCTTGAGCTCTTGAGGCTTCTTGAGGATCCTATTGAACAAGCAGAGATAAAGCCTCTGCTGCTATGGGAACAGAAATCAGTTAAGCACAGGTCAATGTTAGGTCAAGTTGCACGGCATCGAAATACAGATAAAATTGAAGTGTACCACTACCACCACCAACCTATTGGATCTGGTGCGTTTGGACATGTCCTTCTTGGAATAAACGAGAAAGACGGGCGTGAAGTTGCTATAAAGAGAGTAGAACTTCTCCGTTTGGATCGTCCAGAGGATAAGAGGGAAATTAAGCACCTATTGAGTTTACGGGAATGTGAGCAGGTTGTGAAGTACCACAGCTATTACAAGGACAAGAATTTCCTGTATATCATTCTTGAGCTAATGGAAGGAAGCCTCGATGAGTTAGAATGCACGGCACAGAGCAAGACTGAGCTGTGTAAGGATGTCATGAGTGGAGTGGCTTTCCTTCATGAAAACAATGTCCTCCATCGCGATCTCAAACCAGGCAACATCTTGTACAAGACCCAGCCGAGGTTGTGTTTGAAACTTGCTGATTTTGGGTTGAGTGCCAAAGCAAGTTTCAGTGCCAGCAAGGCTGCAACTCGCACGGTTATGCATAACACAGCTGGCACAAGGTAACTTTTTGTTTTTATTGCTTTTCATCTGTGAGAGGGTTGTGAAGGTATATGAGTGTGACTCTATTCAACTGTGTTACTAACAAACTTACCTATGATACTGGTGTTTTTTTAATTATAAACAAGTGTTTCAACACTTAGGTATTGGCATGTGGAAAAGATCCAGTAACCGCATCAATTGACTTATGTTTTCCTGTAACAATAACTTCGTTCTGAGGCAGAGCAAGCCGCCGTCTCCCCCGAAGTGAGATACACCATCAGTTCCCACATTTTAGTTTCGTTGAATTTTAAATACTTTTGGGGGTGGAATGTTACCAGTTTTTGCATATTACCCAGCATATTATGTACAAGTTACTAAGAAATCATTAAATGTTTGAGACTGTATGAGATGCCATTGCAGTGCTCATTAAACAATGACAAGGATCGAAGATCTGGGCCCGGTTCCTCAAAACCCGATTAGTGCTAACCCAGGGTTAATTACCATGACAACTAAAAGGTTTTGTTAAGAGTTGACCCTAGGTTAAAATAATCGCAGTTTCGAGGAACTGGGCTCTTGTCTTATCATTCGTCAATGTTTATAGATTCATTTCCAACCCCCTTTTCAAGAGTGTTGAATTTTTTCACTTCCTTATTATGTTAGTTTCTCGATTCTACACAGTCGTGATCATACCATATGATCATATCGCACGTCCTGGTTTCATTATCACATTCTTATGTTTTATATTGCATATATATTTCTTTTCTTCCTTCCTTTTTTTGGTTCTCGATTCTTTACAACCATAGTAAGCAAGCCACACCTAATAATTATGGTAGCAGGTACATTTTCTTATTTCGTGTTTCTTACATCTTTGTTATATATTTTCAAAAAACAGTATTTTTCGTTTCATTACTTACCAAGGTGCTGGATGGCTGCAGAGACCCACAAAACAACTGAACATTCAAAAGCATCCGATGTGTTTGCTGCTGGCCTGGTGCTGCATTATATTCTGGCTGTGAAGAAACACGCTTTTGCACCCGAGGACGAGACGGCAAGTGATGATGCAATGATTCAGAACAAAACAGAAGCCAACGTTATGGAAGGGAAACTTAACTTGAGTGACAGCATTTCACCTGAAGCTCAACATTTGTTGAAGTTGATGCTCCAGTACAGCAAAGATGATCGTCCCTCGGCAGCTCAGTGTCTCAAACACCCATTTTTTTGGTCCATGTCAAAGAAGAAGGACTTTTTGTGTGCTGTGGGTAACCAACCTGAGATTGAACAATCTCGCCCTGTGGCGTCTGCTCGCGGCTTTTCGTCAGTTGAGATCGACCTTGAAGCATCTCTTGGCTCATATTTTACATCTAATCCGTGGGATTATGAGATTCCACATATCTACCTGGAAATTACCACCCAACCGCGAAGCAAGAGATACATTACAAGCTCGGCAGTGGATCTTCTGAGGTTTGTGAGGAATTCCTATTCACACGTGTCAGGTGCAACTCGACCTACTGATTTCCAGGTGGACCTGCTGGAAAAGTTTGTGTACTTTGACAAGTTCCCCACTCTCTTGATCACAGTTTATGAAGCAGTGATAAAATACAAGTGGGATGCTAGAAGAGAAATCAAGTGTGCGATATAGAAACATTGAAATACTACAGCTATTGTGCTATTGATCGAAAGAACGTGAGTCGATTCAACAAAATCTAACTGAACCTCGACATTACCCATCTGAATCTTGTAAATTAGTACAGTGTAGCTGTTTGAGTTTCTATTAGTTTCGAACTAATTTTCCATATTTAACAAAATCAAAAGCTTGAGGTGCGTGTGAAAGATGATCCAATGTTAAGATAGATTCATTTCCACATTCACAAATGGAAGTTGTTACGGTGCTTTTAAGCTTCTCGTAGAAGAAGGCTTGAGTCAGTAATTGATAAAAAGAAGAAAAAGAACTATTTTCTTGCACCCTGTCATAAGACATTTGGTTCTTGTTTGGGTGTTACTAATGTAGTCTTCTATTTCAGAAGACACTATTTTGCTTGAAACTTTTTAGAACTTGCGAGAGATTCTAAAAAGTTTATATTTTTCCTTGTTCTACTGTTAAGGATTTCGTTGTGTCCTTGCTTGTAGACAGCGCCTTGGCGGATATCCCGACTTTTAATTATAATATAGAGTTTAAGCACCGACATTTGCAACAAGTACGAGTTTTTAAAGATACTATGAATTTAAAAATATTGAGGGGCCGCAGCAAGGCTGAAACATAGTTATAAATTTGAAAACGATCTCTGGCTAAAATGGTTAAAAATATACGAGCTTTCGACTGCCCGAACTGCATTCTTCGACGGGTAAAAGAATGATAAGAAAGCGATGAAAAAAATTGAATAAAAGTGTAAACAATTATGAATATTTGTTAAAAAGAATGTTGTATTGCTCAGGTAACGGGCAAGAATTGTTATCTGAGTTAGGTGTCACTCTGGTATGCCACGCTTCTGTTTTTCTGGTTCTAAAAGAGCCTTTGTCAATAATTGACGTGTTTTCAAAGTCAATAGTGTGGTTGTAGGACCAGGTGTGATAGCAATTCTAGAGCCCTTGGCCGCAGTTTTGATGTTTCTCAAATGTTCTTTTTTCCGAGTATTAAAAGCTCTGCCGGTTTCTCCAATATAACACCACGAACAATTTAACAATAGGCCTCAGAGGGTATCCTTCTTTATGGTGCTTAACAGAGCCGCGAATCGCTGGTGGAGTGCCATCAGATGAGTGAAGCTGGCGGTATATTGGTTCATCTATCTTTTGTTGTCTCTTTAAGAAAAGAAGCATAGTATTCAGTTCACGTTCGATTCGGCGGAAAGGAGATGCGGAAACTACTTCATAGGTGGATTTGTCGTTGAGTAAAGTTTCTATCTTGTTGTCGTAGTCTGATCTATCCATAACAACAAAACAATTCCCCTTATCGGCTTTCATTACTACTCTGGACTGGTCTTTCTTGACGTTGTTTAAGGCTTTTCTTTCTTCTTTGGAAATATTATTGTGTGCTGGCAGTCGTGCCCTATGAAGAATGGCAGCAGAACAGGTTCTAACTGAATCTATGAGGTAGGTGGCGGATGGCAGCCTCAATTTCAGCCACGATGTTCATGTATGGTATGTTAGTTGGCGTTGGGGCGAATTTAGGGCCTTTCCCTAATAGAGATCGTTCCTCTGGTAAAAAAGGTTTCTTAGAGAGGTTCATAACCCAGTTGCTCTTGCCGATGTCAACTTTTTTAGAACCAATGCTATTTAAGTTAGAGAGCCTCTTGGCATGTCTGGCATTGATGTTATTGTGAAAAATATGAATACTATGCTTTTTTCCTTAAAGAGACAACAAAAGATAGATGAACCAATATACCGCAAGCTTCACTCATCTGATGGCACTCCACCAGCGATTCGCGGCTCTGTTAAGCACCATAAAGAAGGATACCCTCTGAGGCCTATTGTCACCTGTACTGGCTCAGCACTTTATAATACATCCAAATTTCTAACGAACATCCTTTCTCCGCTTCAAAATCGTAACGGATACTCTGTTGCCAACTCGTTACAGTTTTCCAAAGAATTATCTGATATTGAGATTGTCGATAATGATGTCCTGGTCTCTTTTGATGTTGTGTCTCTGTTCGCTACAATCCCTGTAGATAAAGCGTGTGAATACATATAAAAGAAACTTGAACAAGATGCTACTCTTTCTGCAAGGAAAAATTTAGACATTGATGACATCACTACACTTCTTCAATTCACCTTGTCCAATAACTTTTATGTTCAACGACAGAATTTATAAACAAGTCCACGGCTGTGCAATTGGCAGCCCCGTCAGCCTTGTTGTGGCCAATCTTTGCATGGAGGAGATCGAAGAATCCGCAACCAGTAATTCACCCGTTTCCCCCAAAATTTGGA
>JAOBRD021127401.1:0-10983 GCA_027575215.2 Hydrozoanthus sils | reverse complement strand
CAGTTTACATATAATGATTGACAAATGAGGAAAGTTTGACAAAAATCTAAGTGTGGGTTCTATTTCAATGGAATGACTTTAATTTAGGTTTACTGTAAAGTTTTGGTATTGAGTTGAAATTATATTTATCTTTTCTGAATTAATTCAATTTCCCCGACAAAAATGCACATTTTATCATACTTGTCATATCTAAGCAGAAAATTAATATCTATTCTACAAGATTTTGAGGGGTATCTAAGCAGAAATATTTATCCTGCAAAATTTTGAGAGATACACTCTGTCACAGTTGCCTTTTCACCATGACATTGACAGCTACTTTATTTTAGTTCAGGTCAGCACCTACCTTTGTAATAGCTGATATCATGTTGCTAATTGGCTGTTCACCATTGGTGTCAACAACACTGAAGCTGTCTCCAAAATCACAGAAAATTTGCCTGTAAATTATAAAAAAACACAAATGATTCATTCTAGGGCCATTCCACCGTAATCTGTAGTGTTGCAGAGGGGAAAATCAGAGACACTTGTCTCAATTATTTTTTTTCATGTTGTGATATTTGATGTTGGTGACATTGTGAGGTCCTAGGGCTAAGCCAAAGTCATTTGAGGCACCATGTGACTTTTCTCTAATTTCGGCTTTTGATGCTATAGAACAATTAGTGGGTGCCGTCGCGGAGGGGAACAGAGAATTCAAATTTTATAGTACAAAAAACTCAGTCATAAATTTCTCTGAAAGTAAAGGATGTACTACTTATATAAGCAACTATTTTTGAAGTTACTTAAGGTAGTCAAGTGAAATGGAAAAGAGAATAGAAGTGGCTTTGGGGTTTGTGGGTAATGCAACCTTTTCATAAACACTATGCTGTTGCGGAAGGGAAGTCGCGGAGGGGAAAAATTTGTCCACTTCAATAAACTTGTGACAAAGTGACCATTTATCCAATAATATCAACAACATTGTTAACACTTTCATTCTAAATTATGTTTTTCTCTTAAACTTAAGTGTATAAGCAAATTCCAGAACAATTGTGGTCATTGGAGTGGGTAATTGTTTGTACCTAACCCTTACCCACTCTCCAGCCCCAAGAAAAACTTGTAAAAATCTGAATGCACCTGGCATGCATACTATTAGGTCCTACTGAGGTTAACAGACTTTGTAAAATACAGTATGGCGGCCATCTTGGATTTTGAAACTAATTAGAGTATTTGCATTATTCCATATGAAGCAGCACAAGTTATAAACTAAGCAACATATTTTCAGCTTCTAATCTGACCACATGAAAGTGAACCCTGATTTGTACAATTATCTTGTCTAGACAGTCAGTGTTGTCTAATTAGGATTAGATTAGGTGATTGTCCAGTTTCCAGTATAAAAAAATTGTGCATTTTTAATCAATCCATCCAATCATTGGCAACACTGTACGAAACTGTCATGGAAAAAACTACAAAATCCAAAATAAAATCCATGTCTATACCTGAACCAAACATAACAAATAACAAAGAGTCTTGTATAATTATAAACTAGGTGAACACAGTTGTGAAATCGTAAAGAGTATATGGAAAGCTTTCAATATTAAACACTGTTTTTCAAAAAATCTTTTCTAAAACAACTTAACACATTTTGTTCTTCTTCTTTGGTGTCTTAATGTGCCTTCCTACAAAGAGCAAATTATATCTTATAACTGCTTAACTCAGTGATTGTAAAGAGCCTGTTTATTCACTATGCATGCTCAAAAATGAGTGGCACTATATATAGCTAGTAACTAATTCTTTATGGAAGCTGGAAATGAAGCACAATGGCAGCCATATGCTCACCTCTGCATTATTTTGCAAAGTAAACTTTTAGAAAACATGAAAATCAGCATTTCTTTGCAGGTTTGTAAAGAATTTGGAATAAAAATCAATAATTTCATTATCTGAATAATTTATACTCACTGAAAGAATGATTTGAATGCTCATACTACAGGTTCAAAAATTACAAATTTACAGCTGAGCAAAAGTTACTCAATTCCAAGAAGCTGAATGGGCTTAACTTGTAGCTGGTATTTTTTTCATTGCATAAATTTACTGTTTTTTGCTTTGCAGTTGGCAGACTAGAATCGATATATGCAATAAAAGTATCAATATCAAAATCTATGACACCCCCCTACTTAAAACCCCACATTAGGGTTATTACAGTTACAACTATCAAATTATCAATCATAATCAACTACGAAAATAAATTTAAATTATTAGCTAAATGAAATTCATGTGCAGCATTTGTTAGATTGTGCACTATGAATCAACACAGACAAAGTCAAAAGTATTGGGTGTCGCGGAGGGGAATACTGATTAGCCCCTCCGCGACACTTTAGTGTCATTGTATCTCACCCACAACAACAAGAGATCTGGGCAAAGTCACACTAAACTAGGGTAGAACCTGCCTAAAACCAGAGGTTCTGAGAAGGGGGTGGCTATATGATCACTGACTTGAAAATGATCAAAACTGAAAGGCCTCAAAATGTCGCGGAGGGGAAAACAGGGTGAAAGACAAATCATTCCATTATTTCACAAAGCAGTACCAGGGTCCAACTTCTGTTGGAAACTCCTTCCTCAGAGTAGTATCTGTCCCTGTGTTTTTCGGCACTTCGTGTGTTTCATACTTTTTATACTTGAAAAAATTCATTTTCCCCTCTGCGACACCTAAAACATTAAATTTTGCGAATATATGATAATTTATGCACATAAAATTATTTAATTAGAGTTAATTATACATAATTTCAAAACTATAGTTGTTGTGTAACAAAATTATAAATAATTTGTTAAAAATGAATATACTTCAATTTATACTTTTCCATGTCCAAAATACTGTGGAATGGCCCTCTACTGTCAGCAGCGGATCAGGAAAATCTTTAACTACACATACTTTAGATACATTCTAAGGTAATCAAGTTGCAGAAAATTAATTGGACCAGCTGAGCCAAATGTGAAGAAACATTCCAGACTAAAGGTATTTAGTACAACTACTTTTCATCTCCAGTCTTTCACATTTGTACCTACACAAAATTGATAATTTTGGATCATGATTTTCTAACAAAATAAACGTTGTACATTGTAGGTAGTATAAATTAAAATCTTTGTGCACTTGTACCCTGGGGGGAGGCAACTTTTGGCAATTTGGGTAAGAGTGTGATAGTACTCATTTGAAGATTCTAAATCAACCCCTTAAAAATACTAATATACAAAAATGCAGGATGTAGAGATCTAGTATTTTGTTTTTTTTCCTAATACTACCCTTGTTAATTATTTAAGTTTAAAAATGATGGTAAAGTTGCTTCATTCTTTGTATTAAATCTTACTTTTTATTCATATCACTTCAGCCGATCAACTCCAACTGGTTTGTTGTTGTAACATGATTGTTTAGTAATGAATATCTCCATCTCTCTACCTTAATCTTTTCATTATAAGGTCCAATTAACTGCCCCTCATTTAATCACCACTATTAGATTTCATTTTTTTTGAATACTGAAAGTTTCATTCCAAAACCTACCCAAACAATCCTTGTGTATCTGAAATGATAAACTTGATACCGTTTGAGTGGCAAAAATCACCCACCCACAGCTGTTCTTCTAAGGAGGAGTCAGTTAGAACAACAACCTACAATAGACAACAACAATCAAGCACACCATGCTGGACTGAGACAAGGATTGGTCACATACCAATTCAACAAACCAATCCTAACACTGAAGTTGTATTTTGCACTTTTCCTGAGAACACAGCAGATTTAAGTTTTCTCTCTTCTTGAGGAAACCACTTAAATGTGAAGCCTAGTTTGCTAGATTGATTCTTGCATTTTGAAATGAGACCCAATCAATTCTTACAATGCATACAATGATAAACTATAAATGTTACTATTATTGTAAAGGGCAGACTCTTGATTGCTGTAAACTAAATTTTATCCTCCTACTGTATTTTGCCATGTATAAGTCGACCTTTTAACACAAAAAATTCATGTCTAAAAATCGCACTCGTCTTACCAACACAGATCAAAACATGAAACTTTTTAACACCCCTTAAAACTCTATAAAAACATTTAAAACCAGCATTTAGATGATAGGTACTTGAAGCAAGAAAGAATTTTGTGATCTTTACAGTATATTGTGTACAAATAATCGATTATCGTAAAAAATGAAATGATTAATAACTATGTACTTTGCTCACCGTATAATTTGTGTGTTATTGTTTTTTTTGTATTTCTGTCTCAAATTTTTGTTACAAACTTAGATTTTTTGGTATTTTTATCTTGCAAAATATTGAGATTGACTTATACACAGGAACTCTAAAACTTGCACTTTTTTGGCTGCAAAATGGGGGGTCAACTTATATGTGGTTTCGACTTATACACTGCAAAATACGGTATATAAGCTAGCTAAATCCTTTATTGAGCCTACTGTAAGTGGCTCGTACAGTTGGTGCTTATCTCCAGTTTGTGTAGTATTAAGCCGGGATGAAAGTATTTGACTCCCCCTGGACAGGATATATCCAACGTAGGTTAGCCCCCAGCAGAACTGGTACTCATTTTTACAGCTGAGTTGACTGGATCAAAGTCAGTTAAAGTGTCTTGCTCAAGGACACAACACAGTGGTCTGACTAGGGCTCAAACTCAAGACCATAGGATTAGGAGTCAAACTCGCTAACCGCTCAGCCAATGCAATGCAAACTCTCAATTGCTGTAAACTAAACTTAATATGTTATCCTCCTATGCTACCTGAAATTTTTTGATGAAGTCTCGTGTCAGGTTCTCAGTATGAACTGATATTGGTACATAGGTGTTGAGCTCAGCCACTCGCGGGTGCGTCACTTCTGCTCTTTTCTTGCCCATATCTTCCTTGCGAAAGTAAAACTACAAAGACAAATTTAAAGCAGTATTAGACAATGAGCTTTCAACTGAAAGATTTTAAGGGGAAGCATTAATTAATTTGTTATCGCAAAATCCCAACTGGTAGAACTCTTGTGCTGTGTGTGTTTTGCACAGTAACAGCTTGGGCAGGCAACAAAAAAATGCAGAGTTTGTTGAAGGCAGGCTTGTCACTGAAAACTATTCAGACACTTATCCTCACACGTACCACATGCCAAAAATATAATTTACTAAAATAATATAATTGGTATTTCTAAGTAGTGATTCTTTACTTCTGAAACAGATTACTACTTTGAATAAACTTCCAAATGGTTGCTTAAGTCACTTATGTATGGATTATCAACCTTCTTTTCTTTTAGAAATTGAGGGAAAGAATTTAGTCACTGATGAAAATTTAGCTTGTTAAGAAATACTTGTGATATAAATACCAATAATTTCAATCTAATTCAAAGAATTAAAAATTAAGCTTTATAGGGTCTTTAATAAAAACACTAACTATCATTATTGTCATACTAAATGATATAATAAACACTTTTATAATTTCAATTTCAAAAAAAATCTTGTAAATCTATTACCTGTGAAGTTAAATCATTTGCTTCTACTAATCCTGTGTCGTGGATGGTAACAGACTTTACGCCACCAAGAATAATATTTTTGGCTGAGGAAGGAAAAGCATCAGGCTATTAATATGACAAAAATAATAAGTCAAGAATCAATTATTTGGCAACAATATAGCTGATTCTTCCATACAATATAACAAGTACAAACAACTGAAGGTGTATTTCAAATCTTTAGTTTTTGATTAATAAAAAAAACCTCCTTAAAGGGGAAATGAACCATATAAAAGGACTTTTGTCAAACAAAACCTTTAAAAGTGTGAAAATGACATTAAAACATTTTTTCCTTGTGTCGCATTAATTTCCAAGAAATTCAAGTTTAAAACATGTTATATGCCACATTACACCAGCGTCTCAGTAACAGGGAGTCAACAAAGAAAGAGTGAGGCTTCGATTTTAGATATGGGGAAGAATTCACTTGAACTTAAAAGATTCATCATTGAAGAGAGACTTCGCTCACAACTCAAATTTTAACTTTCACTCTTGACTATGTAAGCAAGCTTATGACAACAAAAACAGTTCAAAAGCTTCCCCATAACCTACGCCACATTTAACCTTCATTTACCGCTAACAAATTGACAAGCACCCATGCACATTGACACTCAATCACGTGAATTTCTGATTTCACAGAAAATCAGCATGACTTAAGAAAAAACTTTTGTAGTCTCCACGAATTTAAGGATTTTATTTAAAAAAGGTTGATTTTAGGATTCTGTTCCCCTTTAAAATTGCACCAAACTACAGAGCAAGAGGCTAAAAATTTATCTAAAAATGAACACAATTGGAGTTCAGGGCTCATTTGAAATTTGAAGAAAAGTTTAAAGCTGAGAGACTGTATAGCTGTATAAACATAAATACAAACCAAAACAATGGGCAGCTTCAAACATGCACTAAGTTGCTAAAACGTCAAATACTTTTCAAAACTGCTTTTGAAATGAACTAGTCATGTACTTGCAAGACAGTCAAAGCAAAAAGCCTAAACTTCTGGGTTTGTGACAATAAGTAAACAATCTACAACAAGGCAGTGACTATGACTCTTTTGTACTGCAGGTGCAAACAGATATTGCTGGCAATTTACTTGGCAATTTCAATCAGTATAGGCCCTGGAAATTGGCATCACATTACAAGTTCTACTGTAACCAGTGCACTACATACAATTTCACAATCAATATTATTGTTGAGTTTTAATATAATGCTATAAAAATACCAAACAGTACTCTTGAGTGCATAATGCCATTATTTAAACCTCAATTTAATATTACTGTATAAATTACATTATACCATAATATATTTTCAAGTGCACAAGTGGGTCCTGGTTTTTAAAGGAAATAATACCATCTAGAACTTTAAAATTTTGGTATAAAATTAAGAGTCAAACCTCAAAAATCAGTCTAGAAGCAAAACTTGAAAATTTAAAATTTGAGCAAAATTATGGTTGGCTAAGCATAACACAAATTATATGTAAAATTAATTTCCGGCTCAAAAAAAGTAAAAAAAGCCAATGATGAACAATGCATTGTATGTATGACTTCAGCTGCACTTCATTAAAAATTATAAAATAAAAAAGCACAATCACAAATTTGTACAGTGTTCAATAATTAAACTTGCATTCTCTTTTTGTTTGTAAACATAGCCACAGAGGCAACTGGTATGTTACACAGACAAATAGACTTGGATAATGTAAGCATAATGTTGTTGATGCAAAAAATCTGCAGCATTGCCCATGTGTGATAATGATATAAGAATGCTGTCTGAAATGGCACTGAGACCCTCATGGGTAAGAAGAATAGTTGTAGCCTGAGTATTATTATCCATGGGCAGCTGTTTCCTACTTGTTGGGCCTCAGCAGAATGGCATAGCTAAGTGCTCTAGCCATTTAAAACAAATGACAGGACACCTTTTCACTGAACATAACAACAGCTGTTTTTTGGTATCTGCAGTCTGATTGGGCAGTAACAAAGCAAGTACTAAAACAACAAGCACTGATATTATTTACTGATTATTGGTTCAGAATTACGTTGTTCCAAGTGATTGTTTAAAATGCTCAAGAGCTTGAAAAAAACTGAGTAGAAACACCAAAATTTTCTGTATTATGACTATAATATTATTTATTTAGGATATTAAAGCTGAGGCTCTGAGAATAACAGGGTGCTAGATGAATGTAACATGGTGCTGGATAAAATGGCAGGATGCCAGAAAAAACAAAGAGTGTTGCACCCTTTTGTTTTGGCCTTGCTAGAATACTGCATAGCACAAAACAGTTGTCCACATCTGCCTTCACTCAGGCTCCAGCTTTTCTTAGAGTCCAGTACAAGCTTTAGTTTCTTCTGACCTGTGAGGCCTCAGTGTCACTTTAATGGCTGTTTCTATATCATTTGCATGTATATGTGCAATACTGTTGAATTTCCAGAAAAAACAAAGGATAAAAATCTTTTCAAAGATGGAATAATTTTGAGTACTTATGAAATCGGAAATTAATCCAACCCACTGTATAAAAATTAATTGCTCAATGATGGTGATCAGTGAAAAGAACAAAAAAATCTGGTTGGTAAACACAGTTTTGAATCCATTTTTATACCTTTTTTTTTTACTGTATCTAGACTTGAATTAACTTGACATTGCATTTGTATACACCAAAAAGAAATTACTAAATGCATGAAACACTAGAATATTGTTAATCTGCATGTTGTTTCAACAAAAGTTCTACACAATTCAAAACTTGAAAATTATTACTATTACTAGTGATTTTGAGGGTCAATTTTTTTTACTCTAAATCTCAACTTAATACATGAAGAATGGCAGTAACATGCCAACTAAAACAAGGTTCATTTCTACAGATCTCAAGGACACCACTTATTATTTTTTATCTGATTAGCTGTTTTAGCTGTATGGTTACCCAAGTGGCAAACTACACATTTTGGATTTAAAAAGAACTGATATCAGACCAACATGAAAGCAAAACAGATGCTCTGTTGGTTAAAAATTTGATTAAACCTCAATCTCCACCTCCCTGGGGTTTTGACAACTTTTAGAAAATAAGCCCAAAATAACACACGCTCTGATTGGTTAAAGCTCCATTTTCTATTATTAAATTGATGCCATGGTATGATGTCACATAACACAAGAAAATCATTAAATGATTTTTTTTTCTGTGTGGACTCGAGAGGTTATTTTCTAGAAGAAATAAAACAGCCTCTCTTGTGTTTCTTGATAAAAATAAAAAACGAAGTAGCAGGCACTCAAAAAGTAGAGAGAAAACTCAGCTTCACCTTGTTTTCTTCTCAACACTTTTCTTGTGTTCTGCTACATCATAGCATTTTCTATTATTGTTTGGCTCGACTTCTCCTCATTATCTTCTCAACACTTTTTTTGTGTTCTGCTACATCATAGCATGTTCTATTTTTGTTTAGAAACATGTGCATGACTGTTTTATTCCCGTAAAATAATTTCAACTCACAAAGCACATACATTGCTACCATAATTAATTGCTCTGACATGTGAATAGGGAAGTGGGACAGATGATGAGTGAATTAATTTTTGTTTCAAATTAATTACCATACCTATTTCGAGTCCTAGTCCTTTCATCCCTGAAACAAGGACATTGGATACGGCCATCTTTTTCATGGCTTCATGACCAAGTACATACCTGTTTTCATAAATAAAAGAATTTCTAACAGTTATACATTTTGTCCAAACCAGCCAAGAAGAAAAATGAAGTAACTCAAAAACATGTACTCAGTGATGATTAAATACTCTGACTGAAACTGCAACAAAATAGGATAAAAACTGATAAAATTTGTAAGAGAAGTTAACTCTGTAAATATAAGACAAAAAAATAAAAAAAGACAAGATATATCCAGCCTTCACTTTTATAAAAAAAAATCTAAATTTTTAGAGAGCGCTTGGATTTCAACCATTTTATTTGCTAAAGACGCATTATTGAGCCAATAAGAAGATCACAAATGTATGACTTATATATCCCTAATAAAATGGTAAAGTCGCTTAATGAACTACATACGTATTACTCTTTGACTGTTATCCATGACCGATTTCTTTCAAACTTAAAATTAACACGAGTCAGCAAAGTAAAACATTTCGGAGCCAGTAAGTCTTACTTGTAAGCACATGCAAATCTGTCTTAAATTAATGCACAACCCAGAAACACATTTCATAATATCAGTAAGAACGAGTCAGAAATACTTTCAAGAGTAAAATACATACAGTTGCCGCGAGTAAAGTCCCTCATCAATTTCCATTTGACTGTCGTCAGCACGAGCCATTTCGTTCTGTTCAAACACACATCGATACGGTTAAATAAGCATTAAGTTATAAAAAGCAAAGCAAAAATAGCAAAAGCTACTAACTGAATTTGTGCAGTGGTTATTGAAGTTTGTAGAGTTAGAACTGCAACCGGTTTCTTCAGTCTTCTGACGTTTGGCTGGAGGCGAAACGCTCGGCTCCTCAGAATGCGATGACATCTACCGCTTACATGAAACTGAAATAGACTTCTTCTCGTTTCCTTAGTTCCCGGATATTTACCCGACTGTTTAGAAGTATCACCACTAAGGAATAATCTGGAACGACTGGATCAAAAGAAAAACTTTGCAACTTTTCTAGAAAAGCAGCGTGCTCCTCATACAGATCCGGACAGAAAGAAATCGATTTCGGTTCCGCCAGAACTTAGCAGCCTTTCGACACTCAACATGAGAAATCCTGGTACCGACGGATGCATGGAAAAACCGGAAGTACAGGGGCTCAAACAAATCTATTAGTTAATTCTCACGCCCCTAAGTGTCTGTGGTCCGTTAGCTCAGTCGGCAGAGCGTGGTGCTAATAACGCTAAGGTCATGAGTTCGAGACTCATACGGACCATACAATATTTTTTTTCCCCATTTTTCATTTCCTTAACTTTTCTTTAACCAAGTTCGATTAAACAATTTCTAACAGTTATTTATTACTTCTTAAAGTTCAAAAACACCAAAAGAAGAACTCATAAACAGTCATAACTATAAGCGATTGTATGTCGGATTATTTGTCGAAGAGAACGAAAAATTTCGAGCGCAGTAGAAAAAATGATTTTGAGTTTTTCTAGTTTGCCTAACCACTTAAAACAATCTCTTGATATCATAAGTCACACAGCCTGTGCCACAAACGAACTAAACCCTGGAAATAGAACGGGAAGCCTAGAAAACAGTTGCAGGCAGTAGTCGCTCGCAGGCTATTACATACTAAATCATAAAAATACGGTGACGACGCCATTTTCTCTCCCTTGTCGTCTCGGTCAAAGGCAATGCTTTTTTAGTCTAGATCAAGGTAAAGCTAAATAAAGTAACGGTTGTCAAGGGTCACAATTAAGGAGATTACTATTGAGTAATACAGTAATAAACTAGTGCCCGTCTCCCGGGGGGGGGGGGTACTCTAATATAAAAGCTGTACGGGGACGTGCCGCCCTACCGGGTATGGTTCTCGACCTTC
>JAOBRD021127186.1:0-10986 GCA_027575215.2 Hydrozoanthus sils | reverse complement strand
TTAAAATATATATTTTTTATGTTAAAACATTTTAATGTTTCCACCTGATGACGTCACATTGTTGGTAGGCAACTTTTTAACTTTTTGAAATCTGCTCCAAATCCATAACCATTGGGTGAATTTTCTCCAAACTTTGACTGGTGATGCAATTTGAGGTTTTCTTCAGAACAGTATTAATATTTCGTAGTCATGGCAACAAACTCGGTACCAGGCCCCATTTGTACAAAAAAATAATTTCTGTTAATTTCAAGAACTCTCACTGAGGAAATTAAACCAAATCTTTGTTTTTTCTTTTACATTGTAAGAAGAATAGAAATTGTGTTTTAATATGTTGCACAACCTCTGAAATAACGAAAAACCTCATTAATTTCGAAATTTTTGTCTAGGGCCTGGAACCCAGTTTGTTGCTATGACGACAAAAATCAACAACTATTCTAAAGAAAATCTCCAGATACATCATCAACCCAAGTTTGGTTAAAATTCATCCATAGGTTATGGATTTACAGCAGATTTCAAAAGGTTAAAAAGTTGCCTGCCAACAATGTGACGTCATCAGTTGAAAACATTAAAATATGAATATTTCTAGAACCATAAAAGATTTTGACAAACTCTCTTCGCCACTATTCCTCATACAAGAGCAATAATTACGTTGATCAAATAAGCTACTAATGTCAAATATATATCCCCGAGTTTCATACCAATAGCATTTGTAGGTTTGGAGTTATTTAGCTTAGTATTCGGGTTTATGCGAGGGTCTCAATGGGGTTAACCGTTAGCCGTAAAACGTCCAAAAATCTAGCCGTTAGGCGTGATAATTGAGAAAAATTAACCGTTAGCCGTAAAAAATGCTAACCGTAAAAATTTAGACCATGAAAAATAAATTCTAAGCTCTGGCGGGAAGACTTCATGCTTTTTTTTTTAATTTTGCGAGTGTTTACCGGTTAGATTATAGCGAATAAAACCGATACTCACGCTATTCAGCAAAGCGGAAGTGTTGAAATTGTCAGTCGAACCAAGTCTTTTTTAGATCAGTGATCGAATCCGGAATGGTGTGGGTAGCAAGAATTGGCAGACGTTTTGACAAATCTTGCTAGACTTACTATTTTTAAAAAAACTTTTGTCAGTAGTTAAGGATTTAAGGAGGAGCTTTTCCTCCGGCAGTGTACATCTTTTCAGTCGTGTCTCGAGGTCTCGTATTTTTTAAAATCTTTTCTCTGTCTTGCAGTCTCGGATTTTCTCATAAAATGGCTCGCTTTCTTGGCATTTCCAACAGAGTTCAAAATCTTTGTTTTGCTTGAAGTTTGTTTTGTGCCTCGGTATTTTAAGACTCGGTTTCGGATTTTTCGTACGTCTCGGTCTCAGATTACTTATTGCTTTTTGAAGTCTCCGGCTCGGATTTAAAAAGGCGGTCTCGAGCAGCATCTCGGGCAATCTCGGATTTACCAATTGCTATCTCTAAGTCTAAGATATAGACCTGATATAGTTTATCCTGGTGTAGAGCTGTGAACTCACCCGCATGGTAGTCGAACTCATCCGGTTTTCCAATATTTTCTAAGTTTTAATGTATTAGATTTCTGATTTAGTCTATTTTGCAATTGTTCTAGAAACAAAACAAGTCTTGGACATATTTTGCCCATTTGTTCCCTCAAATGCTTGTGCTTGCAGTGGAAAAAGGAACACGCTGAAGTGTTGAGTCGCGAAAGTTTTGGCTCGAATTCCATATATGTCGTTCAATGCGAATCGCGCGCGAGACTTTCTAATTGGCTACAAGAAAAGAGTTTAGCCAACCAGAGGAAAAGGAAGCAGCGAGGCGATCGACGGCGATTTTTTACACGCCGAGCTTTCATTTGTCTGTCAAGATGCTTTCGCTTGTGGATTTCTGTGCTCTTCAAAAAGAAACCCTTGGCGGTTTGACCCTTGAGTTTCCAGCCATTGTTGACAAGATTACAAAAGAGAATGTCCTTTTTATTTATGTTATTTTTAGAGGTTAGTTTTTGAAGACGCTGAGTTTTTCAAAAACATGGGGATTCTTCTCTTGACAAAAAAGTATATATATATTCGCAAATAAAGAAATACATAATTATTTTGCAAAAAAGTATTTTTTAATTAATTGTAAGGAAGCGTATTTTATTGATCACGAGTCCCTGGTTCCCTTCATAACGTATAATATATGCCATGTCGGATTTATCGTGAAGTAGGCGTAATGAGCTTCGTTCTAAGCTTTGTTCGTCGTAGTTGGCAATCGTCACCAAATTTTATAATACTTGACCAATTAAATACTCATTAGTATCGATGCCTGAGGTTACTCATTAGTATGGATGCCTGAAGTGGCTCATTAGCATGGATGTTTTACATTCCTAACATTCCTGAAGTTGCATGTGGGGGGGGGGGGGGTATACTACTTGGGTGTACCCGTCCATGGACGCTGTACGAAGATTTGAGGAGAGCCGCGTCAACGAAGAGATGGGACAATGATCGATGGTGAACCGAAGAATGCATGTTAAGTTATGAAATATGCGTCCTAGTCTAGACTTACTCTCTGTTTGATTCACCCCGATCATTGATCATATGTGTTAAAATCAAAACGGAAGTTCCACGTATTGATAAGGTTAGGGTTATGGATGAAGACTGTCGCGAAGAAGAAACCTTGGAAGACATGAGAAGAGAGGGTTGGCAAGGGAGTCTAAGAGACTGGAGACAAGTGTTTCTCTTGGATCAGTGAATGAAAAACAACACCCATACACGTCTCAGCCATGCAAGAGCTGTACCAACAGATGCGAACTGACTAGGATGCAATGTGCCGCCTGTGTAGAAAGCAACCAGAAACACAAACCTACATTCTCTCTTGATGTAGTGCCCTTGCACAGACGAAATACCTAGCGCGTGACAACGCTGCCTCGAAGGTACCTCTTCGAGTTGTTAGTTGAAAGAGTCTGAGACCTTGTTGACATGGTACCATCCAAGTATTCGTCTGGTGAACCCAAGGTCCTTTAGCTTTCTCGATCTCGTAAAGCCACTGGTACGTCCCCCTGTATGCGGAGAGTGCAGAAGCACAATATCGATGCAACAGAATTGATGCGAGGCTGGTATACAAGGAGGGGAAAAAGGAGTTGCATTATTAAAGATGAGTTGCCCGTTGATTACAAATAGGGATTTGAAGGACTAGAAAAAAAACACTCGAGTATACTCTCCTACGTTACGAGCTCAGCAAGCAGCAACACAATATTGTGGTTGAGGCCTTAGGAGGATGCTCTGCTGCTTCACAGTAGAAGAGACTCTGTCTTGAGGCGGGTCCAAAAGGCAGTGATATCAGGAACCCGCATTATCGCAAGTAATTTTAAAATTGCAACAATCCAGAACACTCAAGAGACACGGAAATATATTTTGCCAGAATACAACTTTTTACATAGTAGTTTTTTAGTTTTTGTTATCAATATTTTAGAGACTGGATAATAAGTTAAGATTCAGCGCCCTGTGTTATTATTTTATATAAGCATTCAAAAATTAAAATTGTAGATAATGAAAATAATGATAACAGTTTATTCAAGCAAGTGCAATAGAAGAGCAAAATCAAAAAAAAATACCACATAATTAAGCAAACATTTCTCGTCAATAAAAGACAACAAAGAGTTTTGAATAAACTGAAAATAATGACACTTACGCTATCTGACCATATTAGAAAACCCGAGGCGAGGCAAGCTTTGCATAACAAACCCAACGACCTTGTCAGTGCACGTCAACACGTTATTAGTTTAAAGTAGCCCAAACAGGCTTGTTAATAATTAAATACAAGTAAATACGTATATCAAACTCCAGCTCCTGAGGACAATGCTAGCAATCAGAAGGGCTTCCCCTACAGGGACTCGACCCTACGTTATGAGTCATTCAAAGTTCAACACTTGACGAATAAAATTGATATTGTTAGGCCCCTGTTCACGGAGCCACAGGCCGGGGAACCCAAGATGTCTTGCTCATCCTTGAAACATGGCTTGATGATACATACTCTGCACAAGAAGTGAATATCCCTGGATATGTGTAATATCTCAAAGATCGCGTTTGCAAGGAGAAAGGGGGATTTTAGCCCATGTACGAGAAGGGATTCCTGTTCAACGCAGAGCCGATCTCGAAAACACTAACCTGGAGATTATGTGGCTTGAAATTAATTTCCCCAAAATGAAACCTATCCTTCTTGCTAGTGTTCATCGAACTCATGACTCTGTTGAGGCATTTGATCACAGGCTTGTGAATAACGTGACTCAAGCTTACTTCGAAAGTAGAGAATATTACGCTCTCGGTGATTTTAAGGTTAATATGCTTGACACATCAGCTTCCAAACACGCACCGAGTGATCGGTGGCCTAGAGAGCCTGACACTGTCTCAAACGATCATTGAAAGTAAAAGACCCTCCAGTAAGACTTATATTGACCATATTTAGTGCGCTTCTCTTGATAATATTTATCACGTTGCTGTTCCCAAAATTCGAATCTCTGCCTGGTTCAAAAACTAGAGAAAGGTCTATTTAAACCCCAAACCCATCTCACTATCAAATATCGCTGCTCTACAATTAAGAATTTTGACGAAACAATGTTTCTTGATGAATTTGAACAAGTACCATGACATCAAATCGAAGCTACCGACTCCGACCCAGACTTGGCCTTGGCTAACTTTGAATCCCTATTCCATGACGTGCTTAATGAGCATGCGCCATTCTTTGAAGAAAGAGTGAAACTGTGGAGACAACCACCTTGGATGAAGCCAGAGATCCTCCAAGCAATGAAGAAACGTGGTAAACCGCTATAAAGGAAGCAATTTAAGTAGAATTACTATTTGACACCTCATCAGACTGATTTTCGAAAGCTCAAACAATTCACAGAAATGAAACTTAGCGGTGTCCCTCGGTACCAAATCCCCTGACAACCAAAAAATCTGTTAGGAAACATCTTGCCTCTCTAAAGTCTAACACAGCAACAGGAGTTGATAATCTACGAGCTAAGGTTCTAAAATGTTCTGCCCACGCACGTGATTGCTGCACCAATTGCAAGAATCCTTAATCGTAGCGTCGCTACATCCAAGTTCCCTAGTCGATGGAAGTGTGCCCGAGTGACCCCTATACTCAAAGGAGGCAGTGCAACAGACACGAACTGCTACCGACCAATCTCCGTCTTACCATTGTTATCAAAAATTCTGGAACGTCAAATATTTGACAATGTATACGAATATCTAACTTGTAATGACCTAATCTTGTAGCGACAGTCAGTCAAGCAACACTCTTGCCAAAACTCTACTGAATAGAATTACCGATTATACTCTTGACAACATGAACAAAGGCAGAATATCGGGGCTGACATTGGTTGATCTGCGCAGAGCGTTCGATCTTGTTAACACAAATTGCTTCTACAAAAATTAACACTCTATGGCCTGGACGACAATGCGCGTCATATCTGTCGAATAGAGAATTCTACGTATCAATTGACAATCACACGTCGAACAAGGCAACCATTTCTTCAGGGGTGCCTCAAGGATCGATCTTAGGCCCACTTCTCTTTGTAATCTATATCAATGACCTGCCTCTTCACACCAGCAACTCAAACGTTGAACTTTTCGCAGATGACGCAACCCTGTATGCGTCAGGAAGTACCATCAACGAGGTCGATCAGCAGATATGTGATGAGACCGTACAATTAGCTTAATGGATCAATGACAACAGCATGGTCCTCACTAAGGAGAAGACCAAAGCTATGGTGGTTGCTTCCTCGAGAAAACATGCTGACCTACCAGAATTTAAGTTTCCAATCGAAGGGTCAACCATTCAATCTGTTCGGCAAGAGCATATATTCTTGGTGTTTGCTTTGTCCACAGTCTAAGTTCGTCTGTTCACTCAGACATAATTCGCAAGAAGTGTCACAGCGTTTAGCAATCTTCGTCGCATCAAGCACTTTCTAAAGTTACGAGTAAAACTGGCCTTTTACAACTGCCTTATTTTGTCCCTTATGGACTATTGTTGTGTGGTACGGGGAAACACCTGCAATGAAAACCTGGATAGGATCCATCGACAACAAAAACGTGCTGCCCGACCAATCCTCGATGCTGACTATAAAGCTCCTTCACTTCCTCTAGATCTGTTCATAAAGTTCAATTGGCTGTTGATATACGAACGCATCAAGTATTTCCGTTGTCTTACCATGTTCAAAACTGTCGGTCAGGTTGGGGTATCTTTTAATTTTCTTTCGGTCATACACTATTAAAATACACAGATAGATAACTTTTTATACTTTTTTAGAGATAGGGCCTAGATGAAAACTATCTTGTGTAGTCTAGCTACCCTGGTTTCGATATATCATTATTATTATTTTTATTCTTATCATCATCATCATTATTATCATTATTACTATTATTATTATTATTATTATTATTATTATTATTATTATTATTATATTACGATATTATATTATATTACATTATATTATTTTTATTATTTTTTTATTTTTATTATTGATAAATCAAGTGGGCCAAAAATCTAATCCCCCAAACTAATATATTGTTATAAAATTATCCTCAAAGCAGAATCTAATGAAACTTAAACCAAATTAAATTTGTTCTAATACACATCTTGTGTAGAAATATCAAATCCGTAACTACCTTTGAGTCTTGGTAATTCAAAGTTAAATACATGCAGTCAAAAGAATTGGTGTCAAATTAGCGCCAAAATCGAATGTAATGTGTTTAGCAAACAAACAATCAAGACACATCAAAATTGTTTTTAAAGGTGGTGGGGGGAGGGGCTTGAAAGCAGAATCAAAATGCAAAAATATCTGAAGTAGATAAGCACTTGGAAAAAAAATTTAAGATTGGAAAAGGGATGGCAAAGAAAAAGAAATTGTCTGAGTTTCCAAACAAGACCTGGACGTTAAGTGCCGTTTCGAAGCTAATCAGAAAAATTGACGAGACTGGGAGCGCTGCAAGAAGAGAAGGTCGTAGTGCGCGAACTGAACTAGAATATTGCTGTAATTGAAGACTTGGTTGAATATAAGAAAAGAAGAACTTGATAAACGTCTGTCACCAAGAATGATTGATAGAAACGCGAGGATCTGGCCGAAGAAGTACACTCTGTCAGTTTGACGTGTAGTGGAAAAGGTCTTGCAATGAAAGTTCTCAAACGGATAAAAGTCCCAAACTTTCAAGATGGCCTTCAGATATTACAAAGGCGAGGGTACCAAAGCTGTTGAGAAGTTTCCCTTTCTAGCGAGATATCAGAATAATTTGTTTAAGTGACAGGAAGACGTTTACTGTTCAGTGTTGCCCACTAAACAATGAGAATCACAATTTACTTAGCAGCAAGGAGAAACAGAAAGATTACTGGATGCATGCACGACTATCCTTTTTTTTGGCCTAAAGTATATACCAGATATCAGCATTTGTTTTCTCTTGTTTTTCTTGAACGATGACGGAGTTTGGATTCAGAATATTATCAAGATATTCTGTAAAAGCGTTTGCCAAACAAACCAGCGACATCATGCATGAAAAAAATTTACGGACGGTGCCAGAAGCGGCATACCGAGGCACGCTCAAAACAGGACTTCCTCGAAGAAAATGCATGTTTCCAGTTTCATAGCCAAAAAAATATGTGGCGAGCAAATAATCTCGATTTAAATCCATTGGACTATTCAATATTGGAATCACTAAAAAGTCTCAAGGCTCGAAACCTGTGTACATAAGAACAAAGGACACTTTGACCACATTCTATAGTTAACTAAATTTATTTTTATTTTGCTTTATTTCTTAACTCATTTTATGTTATTTTATACGTTTGTTCAGCTTCAGTTGCTTCTTTCGTTACATCCGTTTTTAGAAGTATATTTTTGAATTTGGATTACTCAGAGATAAAAGCAGTTATTGTTTTGGTATTTCTACAAAAGATGTAACCTGGACCAAATTTAATGTGGATAAAATTTTACCAGTTTCCCCTTTGAGGAATAGTTTATAACAATTTCTCAGTTTGGGGGGGTCCTTTTTTGCAACCCGTTATTTATATCTATGATTGTGTATACAACTTTTTACGCTTGAGCGTTTTCGATCAAATTCTGTTCAAAACAATCCAACTTCAAGATGTTGAAGTTATAATGTTGTCTCTCAACCGAGAACCTGCAGCAAGTTGCAAATTATGAATATTTGTATTTCACGCAGGTCATATAACTGCTGACTCAACTGGCCAGTGGTTAGGAACAAAACCAATATTTGGATAGAACTTTCGTAAATTTTTATAATTTCAACCAAGGTTGCAACCTCTTTCCAAACAATTGACAACAATCTTTCACTGCTTTCACCACACAAAAACTTCCATTTTTGCATTTGCATTACACAGCATTTCTAAAAGTGTTGTTATAGTAACCGCGTTGGCACCAATTACAAGCTGCCACCAGCTGCCACAAGCTGCAACAAGCTGCATAACATGTTTATAGCATGTTATGAGCTAATTCTGAGCCAATTACAAGCTGCCACGTGTGTCACCCATCTAGAAAACCACTCCTTGCATCCACATCGTTTGAAATGGGAGGCACACATGAATAAAGTGAAAACGGGATCAGATAACCTAGCACGTACAACAGGTAATATATCGTATAGAACTTGCCTGGCCTGTCAGGAACAAACCTCTGACTTTGTCAGATGTTGTTGTTGTCGAAAAAGTCGGTTGTGTATCAAATGTATTACGAAATGGATGAACAAATCCATATCATGTCCTTTGTGTCGCTTTAGTGGTAACATTTCCGCCTTTGAATGGATCGAAAAGGACTCTGATCGGTTTAAAGTTATTCGGGAAAGCGATGCTGATGTAAAGCTGGGAGATCTTCGGTAAGAAGACAAGTCAATGAATTAGTTCGACGCCATCATCAACCCTAACACTTTGCTGTAACTCGCAGAATTTGAGAACAAAATTGATTTTCGCCAACTCTGAGCTGCCTCACATTTCCCTTGGCTTCAGTGGTGTACACCACTGTGACTGGAGTCTGAACGGCGGTTTCAGGACTGCAGCTGCGCGTTCTCAGCCAGTCAATCACCTCTGGCGTGATTGTAAAAACCCGTAAGTGATGAAGGTTTTTCTTCCAGTGAATTACCACTGAAGCCTCGTATGCCGGGCGAGTGTAGCACCTTCCCGCGGTGCCTGGCGTCGAACAAACACACGCTAAAGTTGATCAGAGTGTGTCTGTCGCTAAGCTACACGATAACATCCTTAGCCATGAAAGGTCGATCGAATTCAAACAGCACATGGCTTTAGTTTGTTGTAATTTTTTTGCCATTACAAAAATTTCAATCAGCAAAACTGTTATAGGTTTTGTTGTAAACAACCAGAATAATGGGAGTTATAAAGATACTTAAAAATTTATTAGTTTCTGTTTATGCTTGGACTGCAAAACAGTCCCTTCTATCGCCAGGAAATGAAAAGTATAAGCGCGTTCATCAAATGAGAGACTGGGAAGAGGAAATGGACGTGCGGACGGTAGCAATGAATGGGGCGAGGGGCGAAAAGAATTGTCTGTGTTTTTGAACTGTTGTCAGTCAGTCACGCGTCACTATCCGTCAAGGGCAGTATACAGGTTAACATGGACTTCGTTGCTTGTTGCAAAATAATCAGGATTTGCGTTAAGAGACGGACCAAAGGGAGTTATTACTGCTTAGATTTGGTAAAAGTTTGATTTTAATTATATTATACATGTTGTGTGGCGAGGCGAAGAGAAAACAGAGTGCAAGTGCTACCACTGGCAGGTTTTTAATCGTAGATGTATGTCCGCTTAACAGTTTTTTTTTTTCAAGTATTATTGCTGTACAGTTTCAGTAAACTTCGAGCAATTCGATCTTTCTGCAGTGTAATAAAGATTAATTCAGCGAAATTGGAAACGGACAATTTTACATTAATTTACACGTCGGCAGAACACGTTTTACTGAACCGGCGCCTGTCGTCTTAGGGAGCTTACGAAACGAGAACGGCGCGCAACGCCAACGACGACGGCAAAAACAACAATAAATACACCAGCTGCACGCTTGAATGCATCGTGTGAGCTACCTGGACGTCGTCGTCTTGAAAACTACAACGTGAAAAGCTCAATTCTAAAGTCTTTACGACTACGAGAACGACCTACATATATTTTTTTCAATCTTCGTTTACTTTTAATACAAACACTTTTATTGTTTTCTCTTCACAAAGCGTAATTTCGACAAAAGAGAAAGAAAACTAGCCACACATAATTGAAAGAGTCAACAGTAACTTTGGTTTTTGGAAGCCGTCATTAACGTCGTCGTCCTCGTTGCGTAAGGTCCCTATTACTAACAAGTACGACTTGGTGTTTCCCTTGTTAGACCACATCTTTTTTAATAAGTACGACCGTACGGGACCAGGAACTGGTACATCACAATATATTTACAGTGTGTAATGGACAGTTAGAATTACTCTTCACACAGTTTCCTTTACTTATTTTGTGTCATGAGTAACAACAAAGGCAACTTTAGTTTGAAATCTAAACACCCTGTACTTTAGTTACTTCCTCGCGCATACATTTTACTTGAGGGCTTTTAATTTACACTTGATTCTCGCTCCAATACACTGTACGCTGATTTTTATTTCGTCGACCGTCCTACATATAACTGCAGTTGCGATATTTCCTGTATACTGCATGTGCAGTCATCGTGTCTGACGAAAAACTCTGTGGTTTATTTATTCGCTAAAGTAGCTCAGTTCTGTGGATCACGACCACATTACTCATTGTTGTTGAAAACGAAGAAAGTGCATAACAATGTTTTCAGTTGATTTTCAATGAATATTGATAAGAAAAAATTTGTGTTGTACGGTACAATCAAGAATTGCTTGTAGAGTCCCTTAAGAATCAAAAATAAAAGTTTAACTCAATCAGTCAATAGAGATTTCTGTTTATTACCACTGTGAAACATTTATGGCGATCTGATTGGGATTGGGTGGATTTCCACCCCCCCACC
>JAOBRD021127076.1:0-10987 GCA_027575215.2 Hydrozoanthus sils | reverse complement strand
ATAAGCCCCCCTCTATAATAAGCCCTCCATCTAGAGCTTAGAAGAACACAGTCTTACTAGTTGTTATTAGCTGGACTTCATGCTGTTTTTCTGTCTTTTGCTACTGACAATTTTTAAATAAGCCCCCCCTCTCTAATGAACTCATCTAGATGTAAGAATACGTGCCCAGACATTTTAAGTGCCCACACCTTGTTTACTTACGAAATGTCCTAGATTAGAATAAACCACATTGTACTACTGCTCAACTATAGATTTCCTTTGCAGTAAATACCTAATATGAGATTACAGTTAACTTACCTGGATCCGTTCTAGATACGCCCATGTAAGCTCTGTATATAATATTATTTACTATGAGAAATAAATCAATTGTTACTCCTACAATTTTTTGGTGTGTTATCTTGTGTAACTACTATGGCGACATTCAGAATCTATGGAACCTAACACTGGAAGGTCTAAAAGTTAATAAGCATTCCCAGGGGCTTATTATCTAGAAGGCTTATGGTATGTCAATCAAATGTTTATTTTATTGGTTTAAGGAGTCAGCAAGAGTGCTGAATAGAACAATAATTTGCTGCCTCCTGGCTACTTTCGAAAAGCCTGTGTATATTAACTCACCTTGACAACGATTTGATGACACATCATACATTCAACAACATCATCTTCATAAACTTTCTTTAAGTATAAATGAAGCTCCAGCATGGCCCTGGGTCCGAGTGAATATTCCCCAGAAGACTAGAGGACAAGATGTGTCAACTTAAAATTGGTTCAAGAAAATGTGTACAAATGTATTATTATACAGCTTTTGTTGGTCTGAAAAGCAACTACAGGACAGTGAAAGACAAAAAATGTTGAGACAGTTGCAAGCTATATTTTACAAAAAATAATTAATAGAATGTAGTTTAATACTGACAGCTGTTGTGGATGCCCTGCAAACAAACAATAGCCTTGGCAGGGCATAAGCAGTTTAAGATCTGCAGCTACTTACATAAGACATCCACTTGTCTTGAACAAGTTTTGCAAGCAAGGTCTCAACATAACTTAGAGTCATTTTCTTCTCCAGGTCATTTGCAATATTGTCTAACTCAATGGATGAAACTGTTCCAGAGTCTGATGCAACGATCAGGTCCATCTAAGAATCAAATTAACATTACAGTGGTTGGTTGGAAAATGATATCTATCAATTTTGCTTCACAATAATATCACTAACCTTGTTAAACTTACTAGCAATCACTTCAAAACACAAAATTTAAGGAGTTTAATCAAAATATATAATCATGGAAAATTTTCTTTATCTAGGCAGACATACATTATTTATCAGATCTTTTCTTAGGTTTACAAGTTTAAAACCAATCATTTGTAAAAACATAAATAGCTTAAGGTCACAATAATGAAGGCTTAAGCTAAATCCTTTCTCAAGCTTAACTGGCTCATTTGGCCGGCACAGTTTCTGTAGTGTTAAGCGGATGAGAGTTCAACTGCCCCTGGACAGGACACTAATCTATTGCAGGTTAGCTCCCAGCAGAACTGGTACTCATTTATACAGCCGAGTCAACTGGAACAAAGTTGGGTAAAGCGTTTAGTTCAAGGACACAACAGTGGACTGACCTGGGCTCGAACTTTTGACGGTCACCCTAGGACTACATTTTGAATAGCTAACCACTTGGCTACTGTGCCGCTGACAATAATGAAGGGTTTAGTGCAAAAATTATGTAAGTGACTTTTGGTGAAGTTGTCAAATCTCCCCACATTATCCACATTATCTCTTTATAATTGTTGAGAGAATTAAATTTAGCATTTCACAAAGTCACTAAATATGTTAATTTTGCATAAGGACCTTCAATTTGTTCTCTTTTTGACCAGTTTAGTGACTGAACTGGCCTGACTAGATAGCTGGCAAGTACCACTCCTACAGCCAGTTAAAAAGAAGCATGTTTTATTCATTTTTTTATCTTACAACTGACACAACCTCCAGTGTAAACTTTACTTACTGCCTTCTTAAAAAATGTTATGTCATTAGCACTGAAGTCTGTTGCCATCTTTGAGTGCTCATCCTGATCGGTGTTCACCTAGTAATAAATTCAACAAATCAAAAAATCTTGTTTAAGTCCCCATAGATAACATCTTTTCATCAACCAGGGCTTGCCGTTTGAAGCAAGCAATCACTCTCGCTCACCATCACTCACACAAAACTGACTTTAGGAGAGCGATTAATTGCTCATCTTTCTTCCAGGAATCACTCACACCCATGGGAAATACAGTCTGAGTAATGTTTTGTGATTTGTCCTATTTGCACTAGAAAAATTCATGTGCAAATACTTCCACAATGACAATGAGAACGATCAATCAGACATGTTTACTGTCTGGTGGATGACTATGCTACGTTTTGTGAATTAAGTCAGCACACACTTTTTAACTTGGTCTTTTCTGAATAGTGTTGATAAATTAGGAAAAGTATTTCTGAAAGTAAAGTATTTTATTACATTTTTAAAATTTTCTAAATAAAGTCAATTGTCAATGTTAGTGGAATTTCTGCAAATTTGGATGAAGTTCGAAGTAATACTGGTATCGGGGTAGTAATGCACTTTGCTTGTAAGAGTTTCTTTTAAGGCCTTATTAATTGGAAAAGACAACTCACCTCAATTAGCTTAGGTGAACTTTTTATCACTCGCCAACAATTTTCAACGGCAAACCCTAATCAACCACTGTTGTCAAAAACCAGGTACCAAAAATTCTGAGGCACGAAGTATTATTGCCAAACTTTTTAATCCACTTGTGTTTTACACTACTTCTTTAGAATGCAAATCAATTACTACACTTTCTGCACTGATCCCAGCCTGGTGACACAGGGTTATGTAAATAGAGCATATTACATGGCTGCCCAGAGATATGAATTTTATCTTTGAGTGAGCGCAGTGAACGAGTGAGATATTTTCAGCAAGAGAAGATAAAATTCATATCCCCAAGTGGCCATGTAATATCCTCTATTGACATAACCCTGTGCCACCAGGCTGGGGTCATGTGAGCTGCTCAGATTAAAAAAGTGGACTGGAGCTGACATTTGAGCAATGGTGGATCAAATCGAAGTGACAAATCAAAGAAAAACATGATATTCATGCTTGTTTCTCAAGAAAACTCTTCAAATATTTCACTTTTTTAATTTTTTCACTGAAGGGAACATAGCAGCACTCAGGGAAAGGCAGAGTGGCACAGCACTGAAGTATTGCACTGTGAGGGAACCCTGTAGTAAAAATGTATAACTAGGTGATTAAGACTAATAAAAACCACTACATCAGTTGTAATATGAATTTCTGTTGAAAAGCTGTTAAAAATTCTTTAGAGGAGATGAAAAAGTAGCAGACTAAAAACTTTTGTTGAGTCTGGGGTTTTGAGGGGAGGGAGCATTAGACCTAATGTAATATAAAAACAATCCACCTCTTGCAACTCGCCACAAACAATGAATGGTTTGGTGTACTACTAGGCTTCTATACTCATTTCTGATACTTTTTTACTGGTTGTTTTGTTCTGTTATGCAAATGCCTTTATTCCAAGGCCTTGTTGCTTGGAACTCCTGGAAGAACCGTGCTACATTTGTATAGTCTGTTATATATTACAGCAATTTCCAAGAGGTACAGTAAAAACCCACAGATAAGAACCTAGGATTTAGGAGTTCAGGTTAAATAGGTCCTTGTATACTTGGGTATTAAAATGCCAAATTTCAGTCTGTAGGTTCTTTAACCACTAGGTTCTTATACGAAGGTTTTTACTGTAAAGTATACTCACTAGGCCAAAGAAAGTACTGCCATCATCTTCCGATTCACCTCGTCTCACCTCAAGAAACAGTTTTCTCAAATTGCTATTCACCACATCAATAAACTCTGTGAAGCCTCCATCTTGACTGTTATCTAAAAACAAGGATTTATCTAAAGTTATTTATTTTCTTTGGTGACTGATTTATCTTTTTAGTTTCATGTATACCCTTATTTATTTTTAAGCCACTGTGAATAAGTTTAGCAAAGGCTAGCCATAATCCCTCTAAAGCATCTATAATAATCGCGCCCAAAAGACTATGTAAGTAAATTCTCAACTTGTGGGAAAAAACTAGCTACCAGCACAAGCTTACCAGACGAACTGTGCATTGGCATTTCAATCATGTAGTGTGGTTTGAATGTACGAATCAGCGACAACGAATAAAACTGCAGCACAAACCGCTCACCGCAGGTTGTAAAGGGATTGGCAGACTCAAACCACACTACATAATTGGAATGCCATCTGGCGGCAGTTAAGTTCTGGACCTTTTTTCGTTGTCAATGAAGTGAAAGAAATGCCGATTTTCTAGTACAGATAATTTGTGTACGAGCCTGAAACTTGCCTGGGACAAAGATTAAGAACCCATCAATCGTTCTGTGGTAAATTTTTTGAGAGATTTCTTTTTTCGTTCGAGTTCTGTTGCATTTTGTCAAGACGATGCTGATAGAATTGCCTGCCTTTACTCTTTCCTTCTCCTATTACCTCGCCTCCCCGCAGCACGATCCCACAAACCTTCTTAAAACTCCAATAAATCCTTAACTAATTCGCCAAGCTCTGAATATAAACACTTCACAAAGCAATGATCGTTTATTGTGACCTTTATTTAACAGCATATGTACTACGGGAGAAGGTTACGAGGATGAATTCAGTGCAAGTTCATATAAACACTGACAAACCACAAGAGAGCTCAATTAATATGCAACTGTCAACTGGACGGACTCACAAAGTTCGTCTGGTAAGCCTGTGCTACCAGCTTGGGATGCCTGTGAAGTGACCTGTAATTAGACGCAGCTAGCATAATTATAGAAGGGGGAAACTAGATTTATACTCGATCTTACTTAAAACTTAATAAAAGTAAAATTGTTCAAAGTTGGAAGAACCGCACGGAGGCACCATAATAAACGATCACGTGCACGGCTAGCAGTTCCGTGTAGAAAACCGATGGAATCGTGAATGACAGAATGTGGCACAGCACACTCGTAGCTCATGTATCAAACATCGTATACTTGACTCACCTCCGTATAACTCGCAAGATTTTCTGTATGTTCTCATCATCTCTGCTTTAGACATAAACTGCTTTGACATTAAGATCTGTATGAAAACCTTATGAGAATTCCTCATTTTCGTTTTAGCTGAATATTGTCCCGATCGATGTTGTCAAACAGAGGCGCGAAATATTTGGAGCGCAACGCTTTCTGGGAATCATCCGGGAACGTACCCAGTCCCTCCACAGACGAACGCTGACAAAGACAAAAGAAAACAACATGGCGGACAAAATTGCAGAGATAGAAGCGAAAACAGGGTTTAAGATACCAAGTTGGTAAGTTGGTGTTGGATGAAATGGTTTGATTCTTGTACAAACTTAATAAAACGTCACAAACGCTGCTTTCAGGGCCGGCAAGCCTCCACAAGGGCTTCATTTGGATGTCGTGAAGAATGGTAATCTTGTCGAGGTCTGTAACATTTTCGATTTGCTGTTTTGTTCTCGTTTTGTTGATTTACTACTCTCTTGGCTCAAAGAGCCTGCTGATTTTCTAAACGAAAAAAAATAACGAAAGTGCTAGGTTGAAAAAGGAGACCATATTTGAAAGAAGCATGAGTAAAACACGTATACGTAAGTTAGGTCAATCGATGATTAAGTATATCTGAATCCATGGCTACCAAGATTGCAGAGTACCCCACACTTCCTCCGCACTTCACGGCAATTGATTACTACACATTCCTTGTTCTTTAAAAATCCTTGTGTATTAAAATCAAGAACAAAGTTGCGGGGTATTTCAGTTTGTGTCTAACAATCATCTAATTGTCCTCACCATGTACCATGTACCCCTTTTTCGCCCCCCCCCCTTCCCCTCGCCCTCTTCAGCAATGTAGTCTTCCCTTGGAAGACCAGAGGCATTGAACGCAAACATAAGAGCAGATTAATTTTTCAAGAGGTAATTGATTGGCTAATTGATCTTGACACAAGCTGAAGCTCAAAAACATTCTGAGGCTCAGAGTTTGAGAAGATGGTCATTGGTTCAAACCTTCACAAGAGCTGAGAGTTATTATTTGAGTATAAGCTTGTGCTAAGATTTAAAATTGTTGCTTAACTGCAGAATACCCTGCCACTATGGTAATTTATTACTTCGCATTTCTCGTTCTATAAAAATAGATGCGTGTTACAACCAAGAACAAAAGATGGCACTATGTTGCAGGGTATTATGCAGTTGCTCCAAAATTGTCTCATAATCAGTTTCTCCAAGCTACATATAGCCTGTAAAACCAATTTTTGTTAATAATGATGTAAAAGCCCTTTGGTATAAAACAAAAACTTTGGATAAACCAAACAATTTGTGATACAGCATACTGTACATATGAGATGACAAAACTAAATCATATAACTTCTAAAGCTACTAAGTGTAATGATTCAAAATGCACATATCATTCTCTGGTTCAGAGGTTTTAAGAAACACAAATTTTCGGCTGTCAGAGTTCAACCTTTGACAAGTAAAGAATACCCACAAGGGCTCTATGCCTGAGCTTGTATTTTTTAAGAATTTTGGATAAACCAAACAATTTGTGATACAGCATACTGTACATATAAGATGACAAAACCAAATCATATAACTTCTAAAGCTATTTAGTATAATGATTCAAAATGCACATATCATTCTCTGGTTCAGAGGTTTAAAAAAACACAAATTTTCGGCTGTCAGAGTTCAACCTTTGACAAGTAAAGAATACCCACAAGGACTCTATGCCTGAGCTTGTATTTTTTAAGAATTTTCAGCAAGTGGATGTTTTTATGGTTTTATAATTGTATACCTAGTTGGGGAGCTTCAGTTTTTCAATTCAAAATGCACTTGAACAGAAGTTGGCCATCAGTGAACCCAGTTATAACTAACTGTGTTAAACAATCAAGGTGTGTCCAGCTGTTAGTGTATGGTGCAACAGTGACAATTGAGTGAGATTTAGGCATGCAATTACAAGGAAAATTGAACATGTTATGACTCCTCAAACACCTTTTAATTTCTTACACATGGGTGATTATTGTGATAAAAAAGGTTAGGAAAACCCTATTACAATTATATTAAACAGTTATTAGTATGCACTCAGATGAGTTTTTGATTGGTTTTGATATAATGGGAAAACTTCAAGGTAGCTACCAGTAATAGCCAGCAAATTTGTGATCCTTCCAGTGAATTTTATTTTCAAAATTTACGATTGAAGATGAAGTGATTCTCTAAAGGTGGAATCAGAATATATGGATAACTGCTTCAATGTTAGATCAGAGATAAACCCAGGCCTTTTTGTGAGCAAAATACACACTGCGGCAATTTGCACACATGAACCAATTTGCACATACGATTTGCAGTCGTACTTTTTTGGGTGCAAAATAGGAAGTACTAAGAAAAATTTGTGCTTAGTACCTAGCTGTTTAAAGAAAATATGCCCAACACAAAACACCCAGTTTATTTGAGAAACATGTTACTTTATAATTTGATGTATTTTTTGAAATACACTGCTTGAAACTAGATTTAAACTAAAATGGATTGCGCCAAGAAAAAAGGTAATGAATAATTATACCGTACTATTAAGTAAAATCAATTCCACATTAGTTCAGTGTTCAAAAATGTCAAATCTACAGACATGATTGTTTTTTGTTTTCAAACAGATTCAGAATTGGCAAAAACAGAACTTTCAAAAATATCTGAAGAAACGTCACTTAATACCGACTCTTCATCTGACTCCATAAATACAATGGACTCAACCTCTTCTAACTGAAAATGTGGTATATTTTTTGGCAGTTCCAATGTTGACAGTATTTCCTTTTCTTTTTTCTCAAGATAAATCTCTACTGCTCTTTCAATAATCTTTTCTCATTCTTTTGTGGTCTAGTTTTTGTCATTGAAGCTTATAATCAAAATCGACTCCATCCTTCCATGCTTCATTGAAAAACATTTGTTGGACAGCATGTTTGTCAGCATACTAAATGCTCAAATTTGACCCACTTATGGAAATCAAAATTTCTGGAACTCTGGAAACTCATCTTTTTTGAATGCAATGATTTTCTTTCAAAGCTCTTCACTTGACACATTTCTAAGCCAAACTTTGACATAGCTTCTTAACATCCTCCATTCTCTAAGGACCTTTGTGGCATCGTAACCTGCAATCACTAATGTGCTTTGGAAATGAGCAGCAAAATTTACAATGGTGTCATTTCCATAATCTTTTTCATCCATTCAGTTTTTAGGATCAAAAAAGCTCATTGTTGCATATGTACCGTGGTTAAAGTCTCGAAATCTGTCTTTCAAAGGAGCAGATAGATTTTCTAAAACTTTACTTTTTTCATCACTGGCTTTTACCCTGCTGTCATTTAGGTGTCACATTTCATCAAGAAAAGAAAACAATGAGTTATTTATTTGTCTTCCTGGGGTGGGGAGGCTAGTTTAATTTTCCAGCCCATCTGGGTCTTCCCCTTCAGACGTATTTTGTTTGCCCCGACACTAGTGTCCAGGGCAGCTACACTGTAACGGTTTTTTCAGTGTTCAGGATTTCATAGCTGAGCATTTGAACCGCTTGAAAATGGATGTTATTTGATCTTCCGGCTGGAATTAGGGCACAGCAAAATGAGCTTTGCCCGATGTTCTTGGTTGAACTTTAGTCAAATTTATCTGTCTTTTGTGTCGTAGAGTGTTAAAGTGAGGGAACCTGATTTAGAATGGAAAATTCTGCGATGAGCGAGTGTGGGTCAAACTCGTCCAGCCGATCTGCAGATTTCCTTCCTTTCCTCTTCATTTAGTGGGGGAGAAATATGGGTCTAAAAATTGTCGAAATGTCTTTAAATTTAAATCAGGGAACAACATCGACATATACAACACTTCACAAGAAAATTAAAAGGAAACGAGGCATCAGCTTTTGGAGCCTATGACATATCAGGCTGCTCCACTTACTTCACGTCTGGGTCTCCAGTGATTATACAAACCAGTGCAAAACAAGAAACAAGCCAAATGAAAATGTGGTTGACCACAGTCACACTATTATCAAATTGGCTTGTTTTATGTACACTGCCTAGTAGGTAGCACAACAAAATTTCGCCAATTTCGCGTTGTCCAATTTTGATTTAATTTTGATTTAATTTTGCGATTCATGTGTGCGATTAAAAGCATCCATAACTCAGTTCACATGTGTGTCTACACATGTGCATGCGATTGCATGCGTCAAATGAAAAGACCTTTACACCTGATTTCATTTCCTCCAAATGACTGTAATCCAGAGATGAGAAGCATTGATTTATATTTTCTGGCTACAATGTTATGTACAATCTGTTCGTGCCAAAAACAGCTAGCCAAAATTATGGTCTACATTGAACAAACTACAAATTAAGGTATACATGATATGAAATCAGTTTTTCAGGTTTCAAAAATGATTACTTAAAATAAAAATATTGGTTTGCCAAGTTTAGGAAACCAGACATTCCAACCCTCCCATTTTTCCCCAGGAGTCCCCTGTTTTTTGGTGCATTCTCCCAGTCTCCCACTTTTTGTCAAAATCTCCCAGTTTTTGGAATAATTTAAAAATTAATGTTCAAGTTACATAAACACGTGCTGGTTTCAGTGATACATATGTAAATGGGTTAATAAATCTCAGTTTTGTTCCAAAATCAAAGTCATTTTTTGATTGTAGTTGATGGTTGGTCAGTTTCTGCAATTTTCTTTCCCAGTCTTCTTTCAGAGGACCGTCTTATTGCACTTAGTTTAAAATTGCAGGAATAACGAAGGGTCTAGTGCAAAAATGATGTATTAAGTGACTTTTGATGGAGTTGTCATTTCACCCTTCATTATCCCTATTATCTTCTCAACTATTGGGAGAATTTAGCATTTCATACAAAGCCACATCGTTTTTTACACTAGACCCTTCAATTAGCTATTTCAGAAGATTATTATTGCCAATAGTTTGTTGGGGGAGGGGGGTCATGGTGTGTTGGGGTACAGTATGTCCCAGTGAAAACCTCCCTGTTTTCAAACTCCAGAGGTTAGAATGTAAGGGAAACATAAAATGAAATTATGTCATTGAGATACAGCTGTTTATACAATTTTGAATTTTTCTCACAAGAAGTGCGCCCTCAACACTACACTCCTAGGGATACAATGTACCAACAGTATGACATATCAGGTCACATAAATTTCATTTCAGTCTATCCAAAATAGGTTTTAAAACTTACATAAGTACTACTTCTAGAGTTTTAATTAAAAAATTTTTCTTTACTTTGTGGAACCATATTATTGGCTCTTTGCCCCAGAAGGCAATAGTCATTTGAATGTTTCCTCTTGTGTCTGCCAGGCTAAAGGAATTTTCTTGACCTGCCAATAGTTTTTTAGCATCTTCTAATATTGCATGATTAAGTTTTAATGTAATATCTGTGTTGTTGTTATAATATTTTCACTGTTATAATTGTTTTACAATAAAAATAATCCTTTTGTATAATTATTATTCAAACTCAGTCAAATAAATTCATTTTGAGAATGATAACCAGCTAGAAATTGAAACATCAAATCTCTCCAATTATTCTTATTGTAAAAGGGTTTGCTATTTGAGATTCTAATCATTAATGTCAATATTGTCAGGATACAATAATACTAGATATATATACATCTTTGTGCTCATAGAAAATGATCATTGATGAGAAGTCTTGTTATCTGTTTGGAAGAAACAAGGATCTGTGCGACTTTCATCTGGAACACACATCTTGTTCAAGATTTCATTCAGTTTTAATTTACCACAAGCACCTTAAGAGATCATTTCTTGTTGACCTGAAAAGTAGTAAGTATATTAATTTAAAAATCAGACTCTAAGTCAGTTAGCACAGCCTTTACAACAAATCCAATTTTATTTATATAGCTTTTTAGTTTGTAATGTAAAAACAAAAAGAATAGACCTTAACATTCATAAATGGTGGTGATTTAAATTCAAACTA
>JAOBRD021126969.1:0-10988 GCA_027575215.2 Hydrozoanthus sils | reverse complement strand
TTTCCACATGTTACAAAAATCAAATTTTTTTCTATCGAATGCAAAGTGGCCGCGCCAGGAACCTGATAATCAATGCCTGGGCTCAGGTGATCGTGACGTAATATATATTTTTTTGTTTTTCAAACAAGCCCAGACGAATATACGAGGAAAAACTCGAGAATTTTTTTCCCAGAGTACTCGATTGGCGGCATTTTGCCGACACTTGAATCCCTCGTATACACGCCATTGTTTTTGAAACAACTGTGTCGCGCTTGCATATCAAAACTTAGCCGCGGTTTTATAGTCCCAAACAGACAAAAAAAGTATTTTAAAAACCAACAAAAAAAGCGCCCTCCCCCACTGAGTTTTTTGAAAATTAAGATGATAAACTGGGATATCTAATGGCCTTAAATGCGCTAGCCCCGCAAATCTGAATATCTGAATAGTCGACATGACAGAGAAACTGATGGCAAAAGGATCAGCTCTTAGTTATAGGCTGGGATTCTTAACTCTGAGAGAAATATTGTTGGCGCGATGCATGTCGAATCCGATCGAGGAAAAATGAGTTATACGATGGAAGCACCAAAGAGGCGACTCTCCTATAGAATAGAGTTTGGTCAAGTAGTGATTTAGGCCGTCCTGCCTTGAAAATTTTTGAAAATGGCGTTGTTCTACTAAACACCATTTTATTTCCATTTCGAAAATAAACCAAATAGTATGCACACTCTGACTGGTAAAAAAACTGTGGTTTGTTGCTTAAAAAACATAGCTAGAAAGCGGAAGAAATCTTAGTTTGCTTTCAGTTTTGTTTCGAACGACCTCGAAAGCAAAAAAGAGAGGCTCGGCAGAAAATGTATAGCTGAATGACATAATAAAGAAAAAAATGAAATTGAACTTAAAGTAAAGAGATCAGTGGTTTGCAGAAAAGCAATTTGATCGATCGATGAACAATTAGAATTTCAGTATCACAAACCCCGTTACACTAGCGACACTCAAGTAATCTCGGAGTACTCTCGGGTCACTCGAGGTACCCAAAACAGCGTGTAAACGGTCGAGTGATTCTCCGGGGAGTGACCCAGTTGGATCACTTGCAAAATGTGATCTCGGAGTACCCCGAGAGCACACAACTTACAGTGTAAACAGCGACTTACCTCGGAGTTCTCCGGTTGTTATAACAACCTGACGGGTTTTTATGTTCTAAACGTTCAAGTTGGTCTTCGAGCTGTCTTTCTTCGAATTAAATGTTAAGAAGATCCGATGTGTTGAAACTTCACCGTTTCTTCAACGGACGTACGCGCACTGTTTTTCCCGCCATTAAAAATCATATACCACTGAAAGGCGGGAAAAACTGAATCGCGGATCTACACACTTTTTTACTTTTTGCATTAGAAATGTCGGCAAAAAATGCTCGTGGAGAGACCTGGTCAAAGATGAAACATTATCACAAATTGATATTTTCTCCAGTGTGAAAATACAGAACGACCTCGAATAAGGGGCCGTTTTTCACAATTTAGTGAAAAAATGTCAGAGTCAGGGTATGACCGAGATGCAAAGCATTGCAAGAGGACTGAATTTAAAATCAAATTAAATCAAAACGCAATATCACAAATTCATATCCAAAAGAAAAAGGAGAGGACAGGGATTTTCACGGGAGCCTTTTTTGTTCCGGAAAATGGATGAGTTGTTGAGCGATAGGGCGGCTGTTACACCCAATTTGACAGCTGCATCAGCACTAAAGAGGTTTCTTCAAGTGACGAGGAAGTTGTCTTGACGGCTTTTAGTGTGACTCGCATGCACACTACTTCGTAACGAGGCTGTGCTAAATCACCTCCATTTTGAAAACTTTTCGCAGACTGTTACTCCATTAGAAATGGCTGGCTGTTAGCGGTTTCTAAGTGTTTTTCAAGTGTTTTCAAAGAAACCCCGGAAATATGCTATCTTATCAGGATTGTTGTTGCCAATCTTTGCGACTTCTTGTCGCCTTTCTTGAATCTTCTCACATTATCATCTATTGATTACTGACACCCCGGTGTCGGTTCTCTGTTTACCGAGTTGCTTTTTCTTTGACTTCTACCAAATCTAGATAAGTAAAATAATGAGATTTTCAATTCTACTAACATGATAAAATTTTTGACAACAGCCCTTGAAGCGGGGGTTCAAGAGAGCACCCCGAGGTCCGATCGAGTGATCGTGAGAGCAGATGAAAGCGAAGCTTGCCTCGTGTGTAAAGTGGTAAATAACAAAGGTAAGTAACTTACATTGTTGTTAATGGTAATAAAAAGCCGCTTCTATAGCTTTTCTATTATTTATTATTTCTTTTCTATTATTTTATAAAAATGTTTCGAAATAATCTCTTAGGGTTTTTTGTTGCCAAATTTTATTTAGATAACGAAGAGACACCGAAATCAACAAGGGAAAAGGTGCGGAAAGTCGAAAGATCCATCCTTTTCATTTTAACATCTAGACTAAACAGGTTTACTAGCTAAAGACTCTCTTGCTATTCATTCCACAGAAACTTCCAAACGCTGTTGTGTAGAAGGTTCATGTACAATAATTATTTAGATTATCCTTGTTGCGAGTTGAGCGAATGGCTTTTGTCTTCAAAAATTTCCCCAAACTGGCAAACATTAAAATAGCTTTAATGCTAACTATTATTGATCATTACTATGCTATTGTTACATAACTAAAAAGCGCTTCGGGAGAATTTGAAGATATATTAATCACTCCCTACATATTTTTAATAAATTTCTTTAAAAAGGGGAAAAATACCTTAACGCTAAAGTAACCTCAACCTGTTCCGCCAGCTTTAAATTAGGAAGTTCGAGATACTTATTCATTCGCTACCATTTTACCTCACTTATGTAATTACAAAATCTGCGAGTTGCAGGGATTTGGGGGTTTGTTTTTAAGCTTTGAAGAGTAAACTAAACTGTATCAATGCACAACTTCCAGAGTTTAACTTAAAGTTTGTAAATCCCGAAGAGTCTTGACAGTAACAATAATTGTGTTGTTCTTTACAGTATTTTATTTTGTTGTCATCGACCTTAAAAAATAAAGAGCCTGAATAAATGGCGAGTTGCAGCCAGTCCCCGTATTTTTTTCGGTTAAACTTTTAACACGATTCCATGTAAACTGTAGCTCAAGCTAATGCAATCTTTTTTTTAACGATGCATTTCCTAGCAAACCAAGACTAAAGTTTTGGCTCAGTATGCTTCGAGCTAAAACTCGCCATGTACTTAGGTCTTCTGAATAAAACAATTCAGTACCACGCTAGTTCTCAAATCAAAGACAGGTTTAAAAGACAAGCAACCCTTTCCGCTCCAAACGACGTGCTTCTAAGTTCTCTGAACTAGAACCGATACACTTTTCTTGTTTACAAGTTTAAGAGAATCTTGCTTTTCATCTTCAGTTTACCTAGCTTGGGTATACTTGCAGGCTTGGCGGGAAAAAGACAAAAAAATTAGAATGACCACTCTTACTCGCATTATACTTCAGTCTGACATAATCTTTTGGCGATTTTGTTCTTTAAATCTCCAGCAAAGTCAACAAATCGGCAAACACATAACACATGTGTGCCGAAATAATCCACAATTCTTGATGCCATAAAATTGGTATGAGTACCACGTCTCCAACGGCAACAGACGTGTAAAAGCCAACTTGATTGGCATTAAAAATCAACTAAAATTAAAAAATATATTCACTATATCTGGGTTTTAATCATCATAAAGTTTCGTACGTCGGTTCTTCTGTCTCCTGATCTTTGCTTTTTTTCTTGTGTTTTTTGTGTTTCTTTTTCTTTTCTGAGGAGCCATCTTCGTCTTTGTTTTTTCTCCTTTCTCGATTTTCTTTATGGCGAGATTTTTTCTTCTCTTCCTTTTCCTCGTTCTCCTCTTTGTCTTTGTTGTGGTGCTTGCGATGCTTGTGTTTACTCTTGCCGCTCTAAGTAACGAAGTTGACAGTTAAAACAAACAGGAGTATAAGTTTAAATGAGGTGTACAAACACAGTTAATATTTTTTCAAAAAAAACCCAAACAAACAAACACACAAACAAACAACATTTTTGCTCTACTTAACTTTGAGCATCTTATTGAACAAGATGCTCCAAGAGAGTGGAAACGTTTGTTTTGTACTGAAAATACTAACTATATGTCTGTACACCTCATTCTAAATAATCATCATTATGGAGAACAATATTTTTAACAAGAATAATTTATATTGCTTCTCTTATAGCACGAAAGCTACCACTGCCTTGTCAGCCCAATTGGTAAAGAGCTAGCAAGTCTGTCGTGCGGGAGGCCCGGGTATGATTCCTGGTGCCAGACCTTCACTCAGGGTCTAAAAGTAACTGAGGAGAAGGTGCTGCCTTTGCTCTAACATCTGCAAACAGTTAGACCCTCGCGTCTTCTCGGATAAGGACGTTAAACCGTTGGCCCCGGGGGGCCTCTATAGTCTTTGTTCTGCAAATTGCTTAAAGAAAAGCAAGACTCAACAATCGGACTCTTGCCATTACTAGTTATTTGGGAGTTTAAGCTGATGAAAATGTCTTTGAAAAATTATTTTGGGTTTGCTATTTCTTTTATGTTTAGCTCAATCAGTTCTATGAGCTCCCTATAAGAGTTTAATAACATTAATTACTAAAAACGCGTATACTAAAGAGACACAGAGCAGCAAATTATAAAAATTAGTTCTGTATCTTACCTTTTTTCTGTGGGTTCTACTATTCTCATCTAAAAAATAAAAAGCGTGAAAGACAAGCTTCAGATTTGCGATGTTGTGGTACCCTATCTACTTCTATTGGCTGTTATAACTTTATTACAAGACAATGCAAGTTTTAACTTGTTTTAAAAAACAATTTCTGAGACCTGAGTTCAAGATCCAAAAGACGCTGAGAAATAAAAAAATCGAAGGAAGGAGAACACATTATGAAGAAATCTACGTAAACAAAGCATAATTCCATAATTCCAAAAGGCATGAAAGGTCATTGTCAAGGCGAAATTCAACTATTTTCCGATGACCGTTTCACATGTACAGCTTCGCAGCTAAATTGACTTCGGCTCACCTTCATCATCTTCAGAAACCTGAAGCTCATTCGTCTGGGCAGACGGTAGAGCTGAATGAAATAAGAGGAGAAAATATTAATCTCAATGCTCAACGAATAAAGATAAAACAATAACCAAAAAATAATATTTTCTCAGGACACACAACAAGGGAGCACGCAAAGACCACAAACATACCTTGTAAATTTTCCTAACTACATAGGGTTCGTACGTTTCGTGTAACCAGTTTGGGAGAATTTCGCTTATTCATCTTAAAGAGTACTCTCAGATGTCAAATAAACTCCCTGGGATGCTTATTAATTATTTGATTTTTTTCTCAAACCCCCGGGGCTTATTAGGAACTCTCCCCCATTTATTAATTTTTCAAGTTTTAGTAAGATCAAGAGATCACAATTTCAAGATATTATTAAATTCTACTGATCAGTGTCATGTTCAGTGTTTGTCTTTCCCTGTTTTGTTTGGATTACAGCACGGGCAACAAGTACCTAGAGCTTAAAATTCAATAGATTTATCCATATTTTTGCTGGTCTCTGCATGTTGACTTATTTTAAATTTTCAAAGAGTTTTCACCTCCCCCGTTTAGTTGGAGACCCCCCCCCCAATTTATTATAAAATTTTTAAGAAATTTCTCACCTCTCCCCTCGTTTAACTGGCATCTTAGAGTATACCTTGTATTAGTTTCAATCTTCTCATAACAAATTATTTTTCTTGTACAACTATGTGTTATGTATACTAAGGAAAATTTACATGATGATAAACTGGCTGCATGGGGCTGAAATGTTTTCAGCAGGAATGTATATTGACATATTACTCGTTAAGACTCACAAGATTTAACTGCCTTGGGTTGCATTTGCTGTTCCATGAAAAGGCTCCATTCATCCGTGTTTATGGCAGCTGGTGGAGTGGAAACCAGTTCCACAGAATTTATGTCCACTTTCCTACAGCATTGTGGGAACAGTCGAGCAATTATAATTATAATAATAATTTATCATTGAAATACAAACAAACTAGAAAAATAACACAATAATGGTAAATAACAAAATATATTTATACAGAGGCTAGTATGAACAGCAGTTTTTTTAACACTTTTTTGTACAATAGAGAATTACTGAGATCTTGAATGCCCTTATGCTTGACCTAAGGAGGCACATGAACTACAGGAGGCCTCAAAAAGCGCCTAAGATCTAACTAATTAATCAAATTTTGGCCCATTGTCATTCATACTGCATGTGTGTGTTCAGCGCTATTTTCTTAGTTTTCTGTTACTATAATATTATGTTAGTATTAAAATAAATTTCAATGTAAAACAAATTTTGTCTGTAAGTTGCTTTAAGCAGATCCCAATTCAAACCAACTTTGCTAAACCTGACACTTCTTTTTATTATTATTTGTTATAAATGAATATAAAGGCTTTTTTTCAATTGGTTGAAAAGCATCTTACGTTATAGATGTACAACGACTCTACATGTACCTTGATAACTAAGCCTCACCTGACACTGTACTGTATTTCCTTTGGTGAACCTAGGGAACTAACCTGAAGACAGGTAAAGTAAGACACATTTTAATGCTTTTGTCTGTAAAACAGTTTTAAAAAATTGCTTTACAGACAAAAACATCCAGCTGTACAATCGCTTCACAGACAAATCATCTGACAACTTTTAAATCTCAGACCTGTACAGCGAAAAACAAAAAAAATAGATGAGGTTTATTCCCTGATGAAACATTACCAAATATGGACCCACTTACCAAAACTTATAATCTAAAAATGAAGATATAGTCAATAATATACAGTGCAAACCTAGGGTTTCCAAGCGTCTATAGAGGGTAAACAAACAATTTTGACTCAAATCCATGAGGTGCACATCATAATAAATATTATCATGGTGGTCGACTTCACTTGGGCTTGTTTGAAAATCAATGCAAGTCGTTTAAAATAGGATGAAAGAGAACCAAAACAAGTTAACTTATTTAAGTTTGACCTAAACTAACCAAATTCAGTTTAATAATATTTGTTTTGCTTCACTCTATAGCTTCCAATGTTGGCCAATGTTGAGGACTTTGGGTACAAAATAATTCTAAATTCCAAGGAATTTCAACGACTACTTGAATTTGGGTTGTGAAAAATGTTTCTTAAAAAAGAAAGCATTGAATCTAAAAATGATAGCGGCCCTAAAAATGCGTACCAAAGATTTTTCCGGGGCCTGTAAAAAGGCTGTCAGGGAAAGGAGTTTTATTCTATAACGACTTATAATCTTCTATTCATAATGATTTACATACATGGGGCTCTAAATCTGGTGAGTTCAACCAATCATCTACACTCCCACCACCAAAGGCTAAACCCTCTGATACTTGATTTACAACAAGGTCTGCTGGTTTGCCCTTATTCTTTTTTGTTTTATTTCTATTTTCTATCTCCTCCTCCTTCTTTTTCCTTTCTTCTTCAACTGCTGGCTTGTCATCATCAGAGCTACTCAGGTCCTGAAGATCTACAACCACAGGTTGAAGAACTTTCTTTGGTTCGGGTTCTGAGTCAACGCTGTCTTCTGATAGGTCCACATCATGGTTTGATATTACAGTGTGTTTTTTACTTAGTACCAGATCATCTTCATCAAGGTCTTCAGCAAACCCGGCAACCATTGGGTTCCCTCCACCGTCACTGTCACTGTATAACGATCAATCAGTCAATGGTTAATCAACTAGCCAGTTGACCAACATCGTGGTATACATGGATACAAAGTTTTTAGACATACACTGTATGGTGGTCTGGTGACCTCTCCGGAGATCTGGTCACTTCTAAGGTTAATTTTACTGCGTTAACAACGTAGGAGATTCTGTGGTCTAGTGTTTTAGGTGCCATACATGTAATCTGGAGACCTAACTTTGATTCTTGGTAGAATCACATTTTTTGTTCAATCTCTTTTGCTCATTCCTGTTCCTCCTATACTCATCACACATAATTGTTTCAGAAATTACTGTGAACCATCTTCCAAACAGAAATAGATCGATGATCCATTGAACATTATTGAAGCTGCCAGTTACAAGTGTACAAAATTTAAGTTGACTTCCCTCTCAACTCTACATACAGTATCGCCTGGAATCACATGTACCTTGTTCATGAAATTTTCGCGAACAGGGAACACTTCTTGCTCGCGAACTGTTCGCACCTTGTTTGCAGTTCACTCGCAAACTGCTTGTGAACTGCTTGCAAAGAGAAGTGTTCACAAAGAAAATCACAGATGAACATCTAACATACATGTATCACAGCTTTGCAATTTAGTGTTTCATTTGGCTTTGCCACACATGGAATCGATCATTCAAGTTTAATCAGCCATGGAAGTGAGAACAACTCATGAACAGAGAGAGCTAGGTGAAATTAATTTTATCATTAATTCAATTTTATGCATTTATTTAACATTTTTTTGAGTGAACATATAATTATATTATAGCCAATAGGAAAGTGCAAAAGTGCACTATTGATATCTAAACACACATGTACATAGCAAATGTCCAAAAAGGCTAAAGGATTCTGCACCATGACGATGTACAGTAATTAAATTATAATCAAAACAAAGAAACAACTCTACAACATCCAACATTAACAAAAATTGATGACACGATCAACAAGCCAAGAAAAACAGCAATTAACTACAGCCATCAATGATTTAATCAACATACCTACCACTCTCCTCACTGTCACTTGATGATGTCAGTGCCGATACTGCTACAGGTTTCTTTACAGGCTTGTTTTTGGTCTTTACACCACCCTCTTCTGCCAGAAAGCCAGAATCCAGCTCATCATCTGGTTGGAATTCAAGGACATCTGAAGGTTTTAAGCCTGATGAATGTCTTGGTATGACATCAGTTTCTATGGAAAGATAAATTCAATAAGATTGAAAGATAAAAAAGGTTGACATTGATAAGAGACACTTTCCAGTGTCACCATTAGTTGGGCAATCAATTATTCATCATGATACCATTTCATCTTTTTTTCTGTAGCAGGTTCCAGCACAAAAATATAAGTTGCTTAACTACTCTTGGCCAAGTAAAGGAAACTAACACATTTCACAACCCGATTTAAAATATCTTTAAAAACCCGTAGTTTAATGTCCTTGTCTGAGAAGACATGAAGGTAGTACAACTTGCAGATGTTGAAGCAAATGCAACACTTTCTACTTTAAGACCCTTGTAAGTGAGGTCTGGCCGGGAATCGAACTCAGTTGCAGGCCTCCTTTATGGTAGATTGGTGCCTCACCAACTGTACCATGCATCCAGAGGGCAGGAAAATCTTTGTTTTAGCAAAACTTTTGACAAGAAATTCATATACCTAGAACTACAACTGTTTCATCTAAGATCTTAAAGAAAGCATACAAGTTTAATGCTTCTGTCAACTGACCTTTTTTGTGATCACCATTTTGACCAGGAGAAAAAATCTTCTTTGTAAGTCTTTCCTTCAGTGATGAGTTTGGGCTTGTAATAATCGAGTCTTCAGTGGATGAAGCAATCTGGTTTGCCCCTGAGGTTTCTGACATACAATAACAGTCGTGCATGACTATATGTCTTACTTTTTTGTTGGAAATACATTTTAACAAAGACAAAACAAGAAAATAATTACAAACTTAATGGGTAATCCCCAGGCGAAACAGCTAGTTTTGTATCCCCAAGAGTCCAGATGCATTGAGGCCAAGGCAGTTGTTAGTGTAAGTACAACAAATAATACACACACTGCACACAGCACTCACTTTGTGCACTTCGGTTGTTTACTTGGTCAAGTGGAGCTGTAGATGAAGATTGTGGTTCAGATTCTGCAGCTGTTGCAGCTGCTAGTTTAGCTTCATGGTCAGCTTTTCTCTTATTTAGCACTTCCTGAAACCTGCCACATCAATGTCAAACAAAACTTTATTTGTAGTCTGATTCATACACAATGAAGTTTAGGTCAAACAAGAGATACAGTTAGCACTTTTGCTCTGAAAATACTTCAGTCTGTTCCTCAGTAAAACTTCTCGCTCTTAAGACTTAATACTGTAACAGTGCATTTAAAACTCTCACTTGTCATAGTCCTGCTCTTCTGATTCTTTATGGATATGCAGCTCCTCCAGAGTTGACTAAACAAGGTACATACAGATGTCAATACTACATAAAGCTGTGTTGATAGATAATATTCATTTAATGATTTTCTGTGGCAGTAGCTTCAGTAGCTTCCAAATACAACTGAATGAGTTAAAGAAATCCTCATACAAAAGCAGAAAATTTTACTAATTGAAAACACTTTTACCACATGCTATGCTTTATGAATTTATATGAAAAGCTTCGAAACAAGGAACAAGTCTTTCCCCTGAGCAAAATTGCAGACATGCTGCAAATCGCATGCCTCGGTTCATTTAGGTGTGAGGTGGCATGCACTTAATTTTATATTTACATGTTTTTTAAAATTATATTAAAATGCAAATTTGACACAAGTTTTTAAATAAAATCAATATTGGAAACTCTTTTCCACTTTTTCAATTAAAACAGTTTTACCTCCTAAATGAAATGTATTTTTTGTTAGCAAACATGTTATTTCAATTTCCCTATGTACAAGCCAGCCTTACATTTTAGATAAACTTTTCATTCAAAGCTTTTAAAATGTACATTATTTTTTCTAGTTGACATTCGTTTGTTAAGTATAATGGTTCATTTATACAAAAATTAGTTCTCTCACCTCCAGATCAACTGCATTAACTTGAAGTTGTTTCATGAGGGCCTCTCTCTGTGGAGCAATATCAAGTGTAACAACCAAATTAAGCAATTTTTTTCTTTGCAAGTCTGTTTGCGAGCTCACTAAATCAGATACTTAATACAGGGAAAAAAGTCCCATACTCTATATGTATGTACCATAAGGAAAAAGGTCAAAACAATGGTACTTCCTAGGAACCCAATTTAGGGGGGTGGGGTATTATGTGCCGCCACCCACCA
>JAOBRD021126863.1:0-10988 GCA_027575215.2 Hydrozoanthus sils | reverse complement strand
CTTGCACCAACGCCTTCCTTGTGGAGAGAGGAGTCCATAATACAATAAAAACCAATACCCCTAAATCAGGTTTTGAGTAATTGAGCTCTGAAAAAGTGGTGGGGGTTGGGTAGGGGGGCATGTGCCGCCACCCACCACCTCCACCAACAAAATTGGGTTTCTTAAAAATACCATTGTTTTGACTTCTTCCCTTATGCGTACCAAATTTTAGGGCCATTTTCAAATCCGCCCGTCGAGCACCCCAACTCACTTTTTAAGATAGTCCCCCTCCCGGGAAATTCATCTTTCTTTAAACTAGGCTGATTTAGGTATTGAAACTATCGACATTGACACTTTCAGCTCCAGCAAGTGACCAAAATGTTACTTCTCCTTACATAACACGTACAAATAAAGTTATTTGGTAATGAGAAAATAAGAACTTATCAAACAAAGTATATTACTGAAGACGAAAGATGTAGCTCTCCTAAACATTTTCAATGAAAACTATAGGATCTGTTTGGGAGAATTTATCATTATCAATATTTATTATTTATCAACTGGGACTGATAGGGTTAAAAAGGTATTTGCGTTCTTCTCAAAATCAAATTCAACAGGCTTTGCGATTTCGCTTTTTTTGCCGACTTTTATGTTAAAATGCCATAACAAGATCAGCTGAAACTATCTCGGTTTAAATTTGGTTCCCAGTTAAAATTTGCTTTATTTTGAAATAAGTAGTCATGATCAAAATCTGCTGTCGACAGATGTGGCTTCACCCAATCGCTGAGGCACTTTTTGATAACTTCAAGCTTCTTAGATTTTCTCCGCCTGGTTAGCCTAGTTGATAAGGCACCAGTCTGTCGTGCAGGAGGTCTAAGTTCGATTCCCGGTACCGGACCTAGCTTCAATAACTGAGAAGGTTCTGCCTTTGCTTTAACATCCGCAAACGGTTAGACCTTCGCGTCTTCTCGGATAAGGACGTTAAACTGTAGGCTTTCGGAGTCTTATAAATGGATTGTAAAATTAACTTGTTGGATTTTCGACTCCCCATGAGTAATGAAGACTATGAACTAAGCTACAAATTGTTGAATCTAAAAGCTTGTATAGTCTTACTTGTTTTCTAAGTGCTGAAACTGTGCATATATTGCCAGAGTAATCATTTGGTAAATATATAAATCGCTCTATTCTTGCTTTTAATAAAGTGAAGTTTGTCTCTGAAGGTTCGATGAGCTGTGATCAGGCCGGAGAAGTAGCCACAAACTTGTGGTACAGCCAGGCTCGCAACTACAGCTACTCGGACCCAAGGTTAGACGCAGATACAGACACTTTTACTCAGGTATGCTGGTAGGAAAAAAAACATTTCACTTATTTCTCTCTACCCCTGTTTCGTATGGTCGTCCAATAAACTACAGTTGGACGTCTCAAGGGAAATGCAAAATACTTCAAATTATCGGGGGTTTGAATTACAGTGGTCAAGAATAAATACGCCATTTTTACCCTTGAAGAGCTTATTTGCTCTATTTTCACTTATTAATGATCTATTCGTCGTCTCTGGACATAATTTCAAATGTTTTCATCAACGAAACAGTTTTTTTTTTAATTTCTAAGAAAAAATATTATAAGTGTAACACTAGCAATGACCAATAGAAAGATGCTTTGCCAATGAATTTTCATCATGTCGACATGTTGATACAAAGGGATTAACGCACTGTAAATTTTGAAGAGATCACGAAATATGAACTGTTTTCGACCGTAGTTATTTGATAAATACACTATTTTCCGACAGCGTCTGTTCTTTTTCATTCAGCCGGTGACTAAACTTCGAATTATCGGGGTAAAATCTGGTCCATGGAAACAGAAATTACTTCGAATTGGCCGGGACTTCGAATTATCCGAGGTAAAATGACAAAAAAAGTGGGGCGAAACCAAAGGAAATGAACTTTACCGCAAATAAGCGGGGACTTCGAATTATCCGAGGTAAAATGACAAAAAAAGTGGGGCGAAACCAAGGGAAATGAACTTTACTTCAAATAAGCGGGGACTTCGAATTATCCGAGTTCGAATTATCGGGGTCCAACGGCAACACCACAAAGTATTGACGGCTAGTTGGGAGAAAATGTTATCTGTATTGCGTGGAGTCGCGCAGCGACGGAGCCCAATGGTTGAATGTATTTTCTTCCAATGCCAAATAATTTCTATAAGGAAGCTATGTTTTTCAACATCTAACTTCTCCTTACAAACTTCATACAATATAAGACAATTGATAATGAGAAAATGGGAATTGATCAGGTATAGGAAATTAACTACAAGAAGTTAAGATAAAAAGCAAAGCTCGCTTAGACAATTGCTGCAGGTCGAAAGTATGAGTTCTACTTGGGACAACTTTTTAAAATAGCATGCAATACACCCTTTGGTGTGTTAGGAGCTGAAGTGGTTTATAAGGCTATTCTCTAATTAAGCATTAAAACGCATTTCCTGTGTTTATGTGCTTTTTTCATAAAAAAAAATCCGAAAGGCATGTTTGGAGAATTTATAATGCAAGTCACGATACGTCTGCGGCGAGTAACTTCCAATTTTTTTTTGTCAATTCAAACAACATGCCGCGAGTGTTTATAAAAAAGTACATTAGACTCGGGAAACGAGTTTTATTGCTTTTATAAGATAACCAATAAACAAATACGAAAAATCAAAGAGACGCATAATTTATTCTCAAAATCTAAGTTTTGCTAACATGTACGTCAAAAGTGCGTCTATGTGTACCCTCTTAAAGACATAGTTTTCTCAGGCTCTCGACCAACCAACGCGCGAGATTCACTGGTGTTATTTTATAAAATGCATGTTTTTCTAAAACCAATGATAATTCACTCTTAGGTTGTGTGGAAGTATACCAACGAAATGGGTCTCGGGTGTGCCTCATCGCCTCCTGGCAGTGCAAATGGCCACACATTTGTAGTAGCAGTTTATAAACCCGCGGGAAACATCCCGCGGTTATTGAGAGAAAACGTTCTACACCCAGGCCCAAGGGGGAATGACCCGGATGTATATTCAACTCTTTTTAGAAGACAGTTCAAAACTTTAAGAAGTCAAGAAAAATCAACGTGATAAGTTCTGGGTGTGCTAGCTAACTACAATTGATCTGATCTACAGTGTAAAAGATTTTAAGTATATTTCTAGGAAAGAAAATTGAAGGTACAATCAACACGTTAAATTGAGCGTAGTATGAAATAAAGTTTTAGAATCGTGTCTTCTTGGCCTTGGGTTGTATAAACGCGCGCATGAAACACGTGTGACCGTTGTGGCTCCTAAGTGTCAGCCGTCTGCTCGACCCAGTACCCTGAGAAGGCCGCTCGGCATTCCTTTCAGGGAGTTGGGCCGAGTCAGACTAAATGGCTACTTGTCCGTTGGAATCCTTGATAAAATCTATAAAGAAAGTTTTAAAATTTTGAAATTAGTGGTTCCTGCAGTTGATTTGAATTGGGCTCAGTCGGTAAGATCTCGAACTGCCAAGCGTTATATTAAGCCCGGGTTCGATCCTAGGTCTTGCCGACGGTTGAACATTTGTGCGGCCTTCTTTCGTCACACAGTGCGTGGACAGGGACGTTAAGTTGTTTGTCTAGTTTTTTGTTTTCTAAAGGGGGACTTAAAAGAACCCATTTAGACATTTGTCGTTAAGAGAAAGGTTGCGACCCGGTGTTTGGTTAGAGTCAGCCATGGCCAGTGGAGTGTCAATAAAACCGTCATCATTATCACTTACGTTATGATCATTATCAATATCATTATCATTATCATTATCATTATCATTATCATTATCATTAGCATTATCATTATCATTATCATTATCTTTAGCATTATTATTATCATTAGCATTATTATTATCATTATCATTATCATTAGCATTAGCATTAGCGTTGTCATTATCATTACCATTACCATTATCACTATCATTATCATTATCACTGTTATTGTTAGTAACATTTATATTGTTATTATTTTTATTATTATTACTGTTATTATCTTTAATAATATTATTGTTTTATTATGTAAGCGGATGTGGAGATTGATCGTTGCCGTAAAAAGGAATCCAGTTCTACTTTTCGCAATAATCTTGCTTTCAAATTTCAATTAAGTTGCAGGAGCTGTTGGGCCGTGTAAAACCCTCTTTGCAAATTGTCTCTCAATGGGCGTTGGGATCGAGCTAGACAAGCAGCATGATCAACGATTAAAAATTGCCTCGTGTAAGATCTATTTAACTCCTCAATGTGAGCGAACGTAAAGTGGTTATATATTATCCCAATTGCAGAGGGAGGAATAAAAAATCTATTAATTAGTTCCTTTTGAAACAACACTTTCAGCTCTCTGTTAAAATCAGGAGCTCCACCGCGCAGCGTCCATGGGAGGCAAATTAACGGAAACTAAAAAACCCGTTAACATGACTAAATTCTTAGCTTGAGATGGAGTTGTCACAGCTACCATTTATTAAACAAACTGGATCTAAACTATGACAATAGTAGTTGAATTGTAATAAATACTTGAAAAGTTTCGGGATTAAGCAGTTTAAACCGCAGGAAGGATCGTGAGGAGAGACTTTGTTTCGCTGTTCTGTGTACCAGTTTCTAAAACAGGTGAGAAAAACTTTCCGATTTGCTCATTCTTGCTCATTTTAAAAATTTTATAAGCGTTGCTCTCATAGTAAATTTACGTATAAATTTCTGAAAACTGATGTATGGTTTTCACAAGCGAGATAAATAGACGCTTTGGCCAAACACAAATAGGATAGGAGCTGTATTGTAATAATTTATGAAGACATAAAAAATGCCAATTCTTTTTGTTAAATTTGAAACTTTAAGAAACCAAACACTTTTATTAAACGTGGGACGTGAAAATAAAATTTTCTTATTTCTTGGCTTTGAACCAATGTAGAGAGTACTATCTAGAACTAAATTCAACAAAACATTTTTTTTCTTTAACATTGATATTGTGTTTTTACAACACGCAAATCGAATTTTGGAGGTGGTAACTTGAATTGACGCCATTCACTGAAGCCTTTCCAAAACGATTATGTTAAACTTTGGTTTATATATAATTCCTGTTTATAGAATAAATATATCGTTAAAAAAATGAACAGTATCATCTTTGTAGAGTAAACTTAAAACTGATGAAGGCGGTTCACAAATTGTTGTTATTTTATGGATTTAACGAAAACGCTACAAATTCATTCGCTTTAAATACACTCTATTCTTTGTTGAAAGTGACTAAATTTTTTATTTGAACATATTTCCTAAAAGTTTTTGCTTCAAAGAAAAAGATGCTTTATAAATATAATTTAACAACTATAGAAAGTTTTGACGGAACCATTTTAGAGTTGAGAAAGCTCGCGCTGTTTGTTTCAAGCAATAAGTTTCAGATTTAGGTAAAAAGAGTTTTTTCATTTATACTGAACAACTCCTTTGCCAAATCCGTTCTTTTGTTTTGTAGCACTGATGGTTATATCTTTGTTCACTGGTGATTTTTATTACCTTCTTTCTGCTCAAGCTGGTCGTCTCTCTGCTTGTGATGTTACATCATAATAAGCTCACTCAACATGTGCTCAGTATTTTAATATCAGAAATGATTATGCTTCCATATCCTGTAGCGTAAATTGTAAGTTTAATAAGATTTAAATTCTTAAACCAGTTTAACAAGAACCTAAGATCACGAAATAACATAATGTCAAAGCATGGCAGTTTGAAAAAGGTTCGATACAATACTTTGTTTAACTATACTGCAGGAACGCTTTGCAAGAGTTTTGGAGTGTAAGAATTTCTGTCTAATGGTGAAAACAAGTTCTGCTACACGTTTTTTTTTATAAGAACAACAAGGCTCAGTTTGAGCAAAACTTAAGAACAACGAGGCTTGGACTGGATAGCTGATTTTTTTAAACTTTATTGAGAAAGAAAAATGCTTCGCAGATTATCATCACTACACTAGAATATGACTCAGTGGCGAATCCACGATAAATCCGCCGGGATGAGTTTCATAACCAAAATTCGTTTTGCAATGCGTGTATTGCAATACCTTGTCATTTAGTTTGTCTTTGATTTAAACATCCATACATCAAATAAGAACAAATTGTGAACATACTGAGGCTCAAATCGCCAAAAAATATTAAAATCTTAAACATATCTAAGTATATAAATATTTTAATATTTAAATATTAAAAGTTCTTATTAAAATAAAGCGTGTATAGCTTGATTTGGATAGAGAAACTTTCCAGGAGCCGGTTTTATCTGCGTTTTAGAATTTATTAATGGTATCAGCCGTTCAAACCAGTTTAATCCTTGAACACCAAATGTACATTACAGTTATCTAACACCCAGCATGAGAAATAATGATGAAAAAGAAGTTGACGAATGCCGTTGATCAGCAATATAGCGTTAAGGAAAGCAAATACTAGCACGCAATGCGTTGATGAGACACTGAAACATGACATTTTATAAAAAATTTAAGCAGTTGTCAGTTCCAACACATTTTGTGAATTTAGGGCGTTGCATACACGCTATTGTTTTTATAAGAACAACTTTACAAAAAAAAAAATCAGGTTCAAATTGGCCAGAATTTAAGAACAATGAAACGCGGGCTCGATTCTTTTCAAATTCATTGAGCTTCGCGCAGTTTATCTTCTTTATAATCAACCATTGCTTCAAATTAAACGCTGCACTCGTAAATTAGTTCCTTACAATTCGTTTTCCAATACGCTCTCGTACTGCAACATCCGTTTGGTTTAAAATATTTTTTAGATTTAAACCACAATAGACGGAAATAAGAACAATTTAAGAACAGTTTGAGGCTCAAATCGCCATAAAATTAAGAACAATGAGCCTCGGCCAAATTTAGTGGTTCAAAAACGTGTATTAACGTTTGCATTTTTCATAAGTTTGATTGATAATACCGAGAGCAATATACAGCTAATCTCTTCACGAATTAACTACTAATGAGTCAGTCCTTGGACTTTGTTCAACACCGTATTAACCGTACGCGCTTCGAAAAATATTCAGCTGCATTTTAAAGTAAACCTTTCATCAAGACGACCTCTACTTATTGTTGATTACACGCATTTTTGTAAAAAACTTTATAGCAAAGGCTCAAAGTGGCAAAAATTTAAGAACAGTTTAAGAATTTTAGTATTACTCAGTCTCGATCTTTAAATTAACAATTTACGACCAAAAATGATTCAGAGTTTTCTTTTTTCCTCAAATTATATGCTGTACACGTGTACTTGCCGTGAAGTTAGTTCTTTACAATGTACGTGTGATGCATGTAATACCTCAGGCTTAGTTTTTATTAAATTTTAGCTACACATAGAAATAAGAACAATTTGACGCTGAAATCGCCGAAAATTTAAGAACAATGCGCCTTCGGCCAAATGTACTGGTTTTTATAAAAAAAAATGCGTGCAGGCCGAAATAAGAATAAACCATTTTTAATAACTAAAGGTGAAGTTTGCTAATCCTTATGGATTTGAAAGTTGTAAAAAGTGCTTAAGCTTGCAATTGTCGTCGAAGAAAAGATATTGCACAGAGTTCCAGAAAAAAGAACTGGCCGCGCAACTCTTCAATTCATTCAACCCGAAACAACAACTCTTAAACGAAAAGGCGAAAAAGCGGCTTGAATGGTCTGAACACAAACGCGTAGCTTTTAATCATTATTTTGCCTCATCTTTGTTTTGACTTGAGGTGATTTAGTGAGAAGAGAAAATAAAGTTTGTTGCTAAACTAAACTAAACTAATTTTATTTAACGTCGTTACGCTGAGAGTGGTTGCCCGTTCTCCCAAGCCAGTAGCTTATGTTTAATCGCTCAAACGCACAGCTAGATCTCGGCGTGAAAACCGATTTTGTGGAGGGAGGAAAACCGGAGAACCCGGAGAAAAACTCTCGGAGTGAGAAGAAGATCGACAAATCTTAGCCCAAATGTGAACCCAGGATTCGATCCCGGGTCCGCAGAGGTGGGAGGCACGAGCGCTGACCGCTCTTCCATCCTGACTCCCCTTTGTTGCTATATGCTTGAACCATTGAAATTCTAAAAAAATGCTTTGCGGGAGAAGATTCAGTTTATAAAGAACCACTAACCTTGGCAGAGGCTCATTGTTCTTAATTTTTTGGCGATTTGAGTCTTAAGTTGTTCTTATTTCTATGTGTGGTTTAAATCGAACGAAAACTAAGCCTAAGGTATTGCAATACACATACCTTCAAGGCAAGACGTGTACAGCGTATAATTTGAGGCAATGACATTGATGGCAAAAAAGAAAACTACGAACCATTTTTTTGTTCATTTCTGTATTGTTAAGTTAAAGATCAAAACACTGAGTAATGTAAAAAAAATTAGCTATCATGATCAAGCCCGAGCGTCAGGTTGTTCTTAAAATGTTCTTAAGTTTTTGCCCGTCTTAGTCTTGTTGTTCTTACTAAGTTGTTCTTATAAAAAAAAAAACTGTGTAGCTAATCAAACAGTAAGCAACGCTTTTAAATACTTTACTAATTTATGAAACGCATTTCCCGTGTCCATGTACTTTTTTTATAAACACGAGATCTAGAGACGGCTCATGATTTTAATTTTTTTTTGTTATCAATTCTCCAAACATCTCTCTTGTGTTTATAAGAAATTACATATACACGGAAAATGAGTTTTATTGCTTTTATAAAATATATAAAAAACAAAAATGAAAAATCAAAGAGACGCGTAATTTATTCCCCAAATCTAAATTTTCCATACATTTATACGTCATACAGTAACCTATCTATGTTCTTTCTTACAGACTTGGTTTTCTCATATGCTAAGGCTCTCGACCAATCAGCGCGCGAGACTCCCTGGCGTTGTCTTTTTTAAGTTTTCACGGTTTCTCTAGTGCATTTAGTAAGTGCAGAATTAACATAATAACTTTGTTCTTTGCAGTTGCTTGGCAACATGGGGCGACAGACGTTCTTTGCTGTTGTGTTACTTACATTAATTCTCTTTCAGGCCGGTAAGTAATTTCAACAAATTCCTTTTAGATACTCTACACTCTTTTTTTGTTTTACAGTAATAATTTTTATAAGGGACGGACCAGTTGATCTCGTGAGGGAGGGTGGAGCTGAAAGAACGATTTTCTGCAAATTATTTTTTAGTCAAGCTTCAGAAAACCATTTTTTTTGCCCGTTTCCATACATTCTCTTTATAGGATTTCGGTATACGCAATATTTTTTTTGCCTTGGTTGGCACTGCAAAGTTTTTTTTTATAAATTCTTCCCAGCCTTTTTGCTATCGTTCGGGGTTTCACTAAGTGGTCGCTATCTTTTAGAGTTTCATATTATGCTGACCAGGTGATGGGAATCACTGCTCATAATCGCGAGAGACCAGGTGTGTGAAATCGAGAGCAAAAACAACGCTAAAATGCTGAAACTGAACCGCTTCCAAAAGCTAATTTGCTTGCTTTTAGGGTTAAGTCTTGGGAGCCATGCATAGCTTACTTCTTTTAGGGGCCAAATTTTGTTTGTCCGCCGAGCACCCCCGATTTTATTAGGGGGGTCGTGCCCCCAGGTTTATACGAATACTGGTATCTTGTAAGGCGTTTTGAACGAGTTTTAACTGAAAAAAATCGATGCTTTTTTCACCCAGCTTCAAGCAAACCGAAGATCGCATTAAGTTCCAAGAACGCAAACAGATTTCTTCCGCAACGAGAGAAACGTTTCAGAGTTGTGTCCGAGAAAGTCTACGAACTCTTTGAATCATTGACAGACGAAAATGTGCGTGAGCGTTGCTGGACACCACCAGAAGGCTGTACGCAAGAACAAGTTTACGAAAAGTTTGAAAATTGGGCACAAACAGTAAGTGTGTAGATATTGCAGCTTTACAGGGGTCTAAAATACGCCAAACTACAGTTTAAAAGAATGTGGTACACTCACAGACTAAGAAGCGTTAACTAGGAGAACTTGAGTTTCTTTCTTTGTTTAAATTTTTATAAGAAAATCAGGCTAAAAATCGACCAAAATTTAAGAGCATGCTCAGAACGTTTCCCCCGCCACTCTAACAATAACAACAATATATAGTTTATCTGTATCTTAAATTTACATATTGATTTTTAGTAAAGAAAATAAAAAAGAACAGATGATTCCGATTTCAGTGACAAACCAATTGTGGAACTGAATACAGTTTGGACATATGCATCCTGTTGATGAACAGTAACTGTTATGTGTTTCTAATTCAGCAACATACATAGTTTGCCTGTACAAATTTAAATCTGCCTCCCACCTTTTGCTTTCCCGCTCTTCGATATCCCGCTCCCCGTGCCATTTTCCCCAGGTTCCCTATCCTCCCTCCTGTCCCCCCTTCCCCTCCCAAGGCCAACTGCATTCACGTTGATATTTGTACGATTTAAAATTCCCTCCGCCATGTGGCTGCAGTGCCAGACCCAGTCTCGCTCATTGCTTTTGTGTTTATCTAGAGTGGAGACCGGCACTGCAACCGAAACACATTACATTTCAAAATGGCGACACGCGGGAAAATCAAACTGTACAAACCATCAAATGCTTGGCGTTAGGTACCCCCCGTTAGTTAATTTGAGCTGCTGATACAGACATAGGCTTAACAAAAGTTTTATTTCAGACAAATAATGTTTTACAGGCGAGGACCCCTTAAACACACTGAACAATCTACTTTAACAGGATGCTTACTACAAACAATACAAGTGCAAGAAGTATCCCGAACGCAAACGATGTTCAGATGGAAAAAATGGTATTCCATCTTCTCTACCCTAAGGTGTCGTTCTGCATGGCGGTAGGTATCGCTGCATTCCATCTTCTCTTCCCTAAGGTGTCGTTCTGGCGGTAGGTATCATGCTGATTCCATCTCCTCTTCCCTAAGACGTCGTTCCGTGACGGTAGGTATCATGACATTTCATCTTCTCTTCCCTAAGGTGTCGTTCTGGCGGTAGGTATCATGCTGATTCCATCTCCTCTTCCCTAAGACGTCGTTCCGTGACGGTAGGTATCATGACATT
>JAOBRD021126756.1:0-10988 GCA_027575215.2 Hydrozoanthus sils | reverse complement strand
AAAAAAATTGCAGAAAAATCATTCTTCCACTCCACCCCCCCCCTCCCCCCTCCCCACGAGATTAACTTAGCTTGTCCGTCCCTAATATCTTAAAGTACAATAAAAACATAACCACTAATGTAATAGAAATCGAAGACCGAAGACCTAGAAAACGAAGAACCCAAGAAAACGAAGGCCACCTAGAAAACGAAGTCCCCCTAGAAAACGAAGACCCCTATAAAACGAAAACCCGCGAGAAAACGAAGATCCCTTCTAGAAAACGAAGATCTCCTAAAAAACGAAGATCCCTCTAGAAAACGAAGATCCCTCTAGAGAACAAAGATCCCTCTAGAAAACGAAGATCGCCCTAGAAAACGGATACTTAAAAAGGAGGAAGATACCCTAAGAATAGGGAGACCTAAAAATCGAGGACCCGTTAACGGTGAGTTCGAGTTTTGTCATCTAAAACTACAGTAAGTTGTTCATGTTCAGGAGTCCTGGTTTGTAGGTTAAGGAAGTCTGTAAAGTTTTGCGATTCTTCCGTTTCCAGACCATGTTTTTAAAAATAGCAGTCAAACTCAAAAGCAACACATCCTACTCAAATTTCATAAAGTAAATAGATAATAATAATAATAATAATAATAATAATAATAATAATAATAATAATAATAATAATAATAATAATAATAATGGTTTATTACAGAGTATCCTACATAATTACAAAGGCTCTTCACTAACAACTAATTATCCCTAATAACTAATTATCCCTATCAAAAAACAATTTTATAAAAATATTACTAATAACTAACAGGAGATAAAACATGAAACAATCAAATACACAAAGGCTGTCAACATGATGGGGCACTGACTAATTCGATTGAAAAATTCATCCTATATACATGTATTGACCAGTCTATATGATTCTAGAAAAGAAAGGCGGAGATTAAATGCTTCACTAACTAGCCTTAATAGTGATGACAATGACTCACCTTTGGATAAACAAGTGGTAGTGTCGTGTAATCAATATCTATCGAGCTCCTCCTTTTGGCAACCCGCTCGCATCGAAGAAAACTGAAATTTGTAAGAAAACAAATGAACCAATAAAACTAACATGTTTAATATAAGCACCATAGGAAGAGAAAATGTTAAGTTTTAAGGTTAAGACTTAGCTTAGCAAAAAGTGAGGCCACCAATTCAACTTCACAGCGATGCCTTAATCACTTTCAGCTTTAATTGTAATTCATGAAACTTTATTCAGCATGTAAGTTTACCTTCTGATCATTTCTGCTTCATGTTCTCTTGGAGAAGGTACGCTTCCATTTGACCACACAATAGAGTCAATTACAAAGATAAAGGACCTGCATAAGATTAAAGAAACCTATTTTATTTAGTAGATGGAATAACAATTAGTGCTGTTCATGTGCACTCATATAATCTTCTGCATACACAAATCAACTCATACTAAGTAGCATATCACCAGCACAATAGCTATTCATACGAATATATATACATATTTCGCTGTCAGAATTGTAAGTTTTCTGTAGCTCGGTGTAGTAGGTACATGCATATAAAAGTTCATTCATTAGCCTACTACAAAAAATACTGAAAAACCTGGTACCAACAAAGAGATCTAAACTCACTCGTTCTTCGACGATTTCAGTTGTGGGAGGTTGTATACCAACAGCATGAACCAGTGTCCACTGCATATAAGCATTTAAATAATATTAATGTTTAACTTCATTTACATATGGTTTGACAAATATTTTTTAATGTTCTACATGTACACTAACTTAAAATATTATTTACCATTAAGCTGTTTCTATAGAAACCCCGACACAGTGTCTCATTTTATCACAATGCATGTATACATGCATACACGTGTTAACAAAAGTTACAGGAAAGGGTATTTTGGGATGCTCAGACAAAGGGCTAACACTCGAAACGTCAGCTTTTCCCATCATCTCACAGTGACAATAATTTATTTATCATTTAATACTTCAAGTATTTTAAATATGGTTCTGTGTTGTAATCACTGTATACATTTAAGTAAAAAAGAGACTGTTGATCTTGTTTCATGAGTAATTTGCATTTTCATGCTCAACCTTAACTTGATGCATATCATAATGACTATAATTATATGAATTTAACAGAAAGTCATGTACCTTCTACAGACAGGTATAAACATGAACTCTTTTTCAAAGATGCAGCCAACATTTCTAGTAAAGCTGCTGCTTCTGGCATGCCTCTCTTCGGGACTATAAATATAACATCAAGTAAACATTCATTTACAGTTCAGTAAGTAATTTTTTGAAACATACGTTACAGTAGATAAAAACTTTCTGAATGTAAAATTATCTACTAGCTAATAAAATGTTGCATTTTAAAATTTCTAACACTCTACATAACCTATTGTGATAACAATTAACCCTTTCAGCCCCAAACACGACAAATGTTGCGTTGGTAAATTCTCCTAACTAGGACCCATACTTTTTGTATAACCAGCTTAGGAGAATTTGGCTTTTCATCTTCAATTGTTTACCCTGTTTTCAAGATCAATTTCCATTTTCTCATTACCAAATGACTTATTTTGAATGTATTATGTAAGGAGAAGTTAGATATTGATAAACTGGCCTGGGCTGAAAGGTTTAAGGCAGCTTAATTTAACTTTGGGCCTACCTTGGTAAAACAAGGGTACCAGTTGTTCTCTCCTTTACTCTCTCCACCAACTTGGTGTAGAAAAATGAGCTAAAGACATGGCACTTATCAATGACATCTGCATCTGAAGCATTGTACAATGTATACTGTTCCCAGTTGCAAGGAGACAGAATGAACATGAATAATAATAATTGTTACTTTGATTATTATAGAATACTTACAGAAGCTTTTTAATTTCAATGTATAGGTTTATTACTTTAATTCAACGTTCTCGCATGACTTTAATTATATCATATTCAAAATGTAACAAGGTTCTGGTACTAATAACAGTTGGAAAAGGCCAAAGATATTCATTAAATAAGTGCTTGGTTCTAAAGAATTTAGTAAGATATACAACAACTGTCCAGTTTTCTCTCTTTATGAAATGGATTACCTAAGTAGCAAACCAAAACACAAAATAGTACATAGTACATAAATCCATTAATGATTCACATAAAAAAAGAAAAATTATATTAACCTATGTTTGTACTATGTGAATATTGGCGAATAGTCACCGAGAAGAGGTCAAGGTGACTATCCCAAAATTCACAGAGCCTGAGGTGGTGACTAATTCTTGTTTTAGTATAATTGCACTCTGGTGATTATTCAAGAAAATAAAATGAAAACAGCAAACTTTTTAAAACTATTTTATTTTTCAGTCAAAAATCACAGGCCTACACAGTAGGCTTGTGTGCATGCTTCAAAGCTATAATCACCTCTCGAGATAGGGCAAAGTTCTCGACCAATCGGTGCGTGCCATTTTTGGTAATCCTCAGTGCAATACTAATAGTGTATGGTAGAAGGCATGGTGGATGGTGGACTAATGGTTAGTGTACGAAACTCCAGGTCAAGCCTGGCTATGGTCATTTGTGTTGTATTCTTTGGTAATACAACTTTACTCCCACAGTAAAGAGTCTCGCATACCCAGCGAATTATATATATATATAATTAGAAGCCAGGGGTATCCCTGTTACAGACCATTGTTGGTACATGCTTATTTTAAACTAGAAAAAATGGCTGGCCTGATTGGCCAATTGGCTCATTATCAGATTTGGCTAATATGTATGTTAAATATAAATAGAGAAGAGTCAAGGATTTTACTTACAAAACATAAAAGTCAATAATTGCATCATTTATCCAGAGTATTTAGGTCTATCTGCAGGATTGTAACCCTGTTCTGGGAAGGAGGTGGCGGAAATGCAGCTATCATCCTGATGAAACAAAAAATTAAAAGACAGCTGTTTCAGTATGCAGCCAACACTGCTTGATTACAAGATAATGTAATATTTTCAATATTAAAAGTTAAAAGTCACACACCAAAGTCAGACAGACACTAAGTTATGTACTATACAAGTAGTGTATATTACAGTAAGGTTGCAGTGTATATACTGTGTTTAGCTATAGTGTTGTTATATAATTATCTAAATGAAAACAATTTATTCATTGGTGAGATAAACATACAAAAAAAACAATTTTATTGCATCCATCTAAAATATCAATTAAACTTAATAAAATTCAACAAATGAATCAAACCTGTACTTTCCATTGTCTTGGTTAACAGCTGTTGACAGAAGTGGATGCTGGATTAGAATGCAACATGTACAAGCTCTGGGTCAATGTCAGAGAGAATATACATTTGTGATGTGACATATTTGCTTCTTCAAAGTATATATAGAGGCTTTATGCAATAATCCAGTAAAGACATTGCCTCTAAAGGCCAATTTTGAATGGAAACAGGCAAAAAAAAAAACTATATCTCACAGCTTTCAATAAAAAAATTAAACAGTTCATCTTAAGCAAACAAATATGCTCACACTAACTATTACCTTCATCCTTTTAGAATCAGTTGAGATCATCTCAAGTTTGCTGAATTTCGTGCTTTTGCTGTGGCACTGCCACAATAATTGTTGCTAGTATTGTTTGCTTAGAACTGTTACTTTTTTTGTTTGTCCTTGTTTTGTGTGCAGAGTTGAAACATTTCTACTGAAACTTAAAATTAGGACTTAGGAGTCTAATTTGGAAACCTTACAGTTTTGCTTTAGATGAAATTTGAAGCTACTCATAAAACTCATACCTCATTAGAACTAAATTATAAAAATAATGGGGCCAATCAGTTAATACAACAATTGTACCATAATTACTGGCATGGTTCAACACATTGTTTCTTACCCAAATCTCTTTTACCTTCACTGTCCAAGTCTATCAATTTGGGCTGTTTTAATGGGACAGGATTGCCATCTACAAACAGAACAAAATTTAATGTAAACTATGCTTAAATGAATGATTTCCCTTTTTGGAATAACTTCTAAAATCACTTAATGATCAACATTTACAACAAAAACCACATTATTATAGCTTACCTGTATGACTGCATTCCAAAACTTTCTCTGCCTGCAACTTTCTTTTATTTAAAGATGCACCACCTAATTTAATAGAAAGTGGGACAACCAGGTTATTTATTTATAAATAATCCAGCCGTATATTTTGTATTAGGAGGTTAAACAATGCACATGGATATGGGTTACATATATATATATATACATACATGTAATTATATTTTTTATTTATATTGTTTGATGCAATGCTGAAAAGAATCAAGACCTGTTTTTAATTCAATTTTCCTGAACTTCGCTGGGAAAAAATATTCTCTAACTAGTATATAAACAATTGTTTAATTCTTTGATAAAATCATACCTTTCACATCCCTTGGGACTCCATCAGAAATGTTGTTCTACTCTTGTTTCCATTCTTCCCTATGGTAGAGGAACTCTGGTTGGCTTTCTTCATCAACCACACACACCTTCTTCTCATTATAATAGTACTGATAAAAATCACCCCCAAACATCAATGTCATCAGGTGGTCCATGACATGTATCCACATCTGTTCATCCTCAGTCCACACAATTGTTTGGACTTCCATCCACAACCTCGGAAATGGAGTTGGAAACTAGTCTGCTCAGGTTTGCCTAGATCATGAGTAAAAAATACAGTTATACTAGCTTAAACACTTTTAACTGACTACTACATATACTGTATGGACTACTGGGGAAAACCTTTGAAAAGCATAAGTTTATATTCACAGGATTTTTTACAATTTTTCTCTCGGTAATGGATGGGCACCCTCAGGAAATATAATTTGGTGTCATTTCCAGCAAGAATTTACAGTAGCAAGAATTTGTTTCTGTATCAAAACATGAGTAACCTTTGACAAGAAATTTGGGTTCTGAGTTAAAACAAGGTGTCGGTATACGTGAGGTGCATGGGTAAAAAGCCATTGTTGTTGCATGCAATACTGTAAGTTAAAGACGGTCCAGCAAGAGGATTAAAAAATTTGGTTGCATATTAGATTATTAATAAGAACAGGATAGGGCTTAACATGTTTATTGCTGCTACTTTAATTCCATGAGCATTTCAAAAAGACTCACATGTGTTTAAAAAATTATTCCCATTCTATTACATTTAATTGTATTTTTACATATACTCAAGACATCCAGACCTTTGCTCTCATCGTCTTATAAGCATGCACAAACCTTGAATAACTCTCAAAGCTTCTCGAAAACAGTATCTCAAAAACAGCAACTTCTCAGTGTAAAAATGAACAAGCATCTGTTCAACTGCAAAGACAATGAATAAGATATTAATAATAAATTGAATAGATAAATTAAATAATTCTGCTCAGTTACATATGGTTCAATCGTCTGACTCAGATTTATATAACTTGACAAGTATATAAACTTAAAGTCCCTATCAAGCCTATTTTTTTAAGTTCCAGATTAAAACTTTTGTCATCTGTGAACTCAATCTGGAACTTAAAAAAATAAGCTTGATAGGGACTTTAATTAGCTGACATTGCACATAATAATTAAATATTAATTATAATCAATTTGCAGTCTGCCCCCTGTTTAATTAATTGGTTTGTTAAATTGATAACGTTAAATACTATTTATTAATCCTTAAACAGATCAATTCCTTTAGCTATTCAGCTCTATATGACACTGACAGGCCAAAGAACACATACAATACATAAAGTAATAATATAAAGCATAATATTATTGAAAACATACTTGAAGATGATTCTCCTCTGCAGTCATGGCTTGTGGCCTTTTGCCAGAGCTGTCGCTGATCCTTATGGAATGCGTCAAACCCCTGCTGACTGAACTCTTTCGTGGAAAGAAATCTTCTCATCAGCATAGCAGCATGGTCAATCGTTAGGTGGCCATAATCCCCTGTTCCTAGGCTCACACCAAAAAGTTCCTTCAATAAGAAGCCCCACTCCTTGCACTACGGATGAAAAACACAGACATGCAGTTATTTACAATAACTGGGACCAATGGAAAAATACAAGTTAAATTAATATGATTGTTTAATTTTAAATGACCCAATTTCAATATTAAGCAAAAGTAAATTGCTGAATTTCATTTTTTTTAAAACACACAACAAACTCAGGGAACTATAGGTAAACTTAAGCTATTCTAGCCAATGTGTGCACCAATGGTACAAATTCAAATGTTACACTTCAAACAAATCAATTGTGATATGCCAATAATTTATACTACTGAGTACTGGAAAATGATGTGACACCATGCATTGATCAGTGTATTAGAAATAAAACTATATTATGGGAAAAATTACAACATTATTCCTCCATATCTATGAGGAGTGATTACTGACCAATGCAATTGATGAGCAGAACAACTATAGCTAATTGTTGTTGTAATCATAAATCCTCTTAGTAAAGTATCTGCTTCTAACCAAACAATTACCCTTAAATCATACATATAGTATAGCAAACATATGCATAATATTTAGGGAATTAGACAACATAAACTATCATGTGCAGCATGACAGAAAAGTACCAACCTTGACATCAAACGTGTCGATGTCTTCCTGCTCCTCTTCCTCAAACTCTTTATCTCTACAGACTAAAGCAATTTCTTTCCACTCTCTGCAGACCTAATGTGAACAAATTAAGGGTACTAGCTGCAACTTTAAGGTTTGACAATATAAAAACTATATACATCCAAGATGTACAAGGCTGGAAAACAAATTGCTAATGACAAGCTAAGGCCTTGTGTATAATAAATTATGTACTTCCCATATGAATATCTTGCATTAAATCTCACACATCTAAGAACAAATTAGGTTTTATTTATCTTTGTTAATGTGATTAACATTTATATGTGTTGACGTGCACATGAACATTGTCTCTTCCTAATTGTGTATTAAAATTATATTTTAATCTTAATTTTGTGATGAAAATATCAATGTTACAGCTCAGTTTACCTTTTTCAGCATATCCCGTTCAACAGTTGCAATCTTTGTAGCCAGTTTGTCATTCTCCTTCAGCTGGAATTTTTTTTTACACTTTGCAAGTTCTCTAAAAACAGAGGTCAACTGGTCTGCCTCCTTTTGCCAATTCTGCAAACGTTCTTCCAAATGTTCTTTCAAAGCTTTGAAATAAATAATACTACAACTGTAATCAAGCTCCAGATTAATAAAAGATAATGTACTGCTAATAATTACTGCTTAAATTTAAAAAAAGTTCTTTATTTGGTACAATTATATATAGTAGTATTTCTTGACATTAATTGTGATATGGCCAGGCCATATGTTTGTAACCCCTTTCATTCATTAATGACACAAGTTACAATCTAACTTCCCACCCCAATTAAACTTAAATTCGGGGAAATCGCTTAACTGTGTTACAGACACTCTGTTTAGAGTACACATTTTTTGGCAGTATATAATATTGTCTAGTTTTGTGTGTTGGGCATTCAGTAACATCGAGTCCATTTCCTCATAACTGAAATGGTACCCCCTTTACAGTGTTCAATGCACTTTACAACTCATGTTTCAATCTATTTTCTCTTCACTACTCACCTAGATAATGGCCTTTCCTATTTGCAGATATGTGAAGTACATATGTAAGATATGTAAGATAATATATAATGTATAAAAAAAATTATGAAGTTGAAAACTTATCTATCATGAGTCATCAGGTACTGTCAGTATGTAATTTTGGTAAATTAAAAACTTCTAAAACTTACACTATCCCTCAAAAGAAGGAAGGGGGCAAATTAACCAACTAAAATAGTAATATTCTTAAAAAATAAAGATAGATAGATGGAAGACATGAGCAAAATTCTACAGAAATTTGTACTTCTTAACATATATTAATATAATGTATATATTAAGTAAAACATACCAGTGCCTTCAAGGTTTATTGACTCTGTGTGAGTGCCATAATCTCGAAGAAATTTCCCACTTGAAATTAACCCTGCATAATTATACTAATTAGGAATGCAATTGAACATATATAAATAAAAAAGTATCAAAGTTATGGCTTGTATAATGTACTATATATATATACTCAATGTATCATATATACATAACTTTCATAAACTTAATATTAAGAGATTTGGAGAAATGACATCTATATGTGCATTGCATAAAAGTTACAATGTGTTACAGTTCTAAGTGTCCTTTAACTCTAAAAATAATCAATCCCAAAGAGTAGCATCTACATTTCCATTCAAAACAAATCAAAAATTGATTAGTTATTAGAGGGAATCACAAAAGCTGGCCATTAATTTGTAACACCCATAGTATTTAACTTATGCTAAAGAAAACATACCAACACTGATGCACTCCGACGAAACATCTGGGAATCGTGCAAGGTTGCATGTTACTAGTTTTTGAAGGCTGGCCCATACCAATACAATTGTACACAGTTACTCATTTTTCCATTGACGCACTCCGACGGATCATCTGGGCGCTATGGCAAAATGAATCTACTACTAAATGTAGAATGACCACTCTCCTTAAAACATGTACACTGTTGAAATGATCTGACAATTAATTTTTATAACATTCAAAAAAAAATTTGTGTACTATCTACAGGTAAATACAAACAATGGTCGCACTCCCAAACGATACATCTGGATGCTACTGTTGACTTTATTAGTAAAATTTGAATTTAAAAACTAATGGTTAAGAAAACAGTTGCACACTCCAACAATACATCTGGATGCTACTGTTGGCTTGATTAGTAAAGTTTGAATTTAAAAACTAATGGTTAAGAAAACAGTTGCACACTCCGACGATACATCTGGATGCTACTGTTGACTTTATTAATACAAAAGTTTGCATTTGAAAACTAATTGTTAGGAAAACAGTTGCACACTCCGACGATACATCTGGATGCTACTGTTGACTTTATTAGTACCATAAGTTTGAATTTAAAAACTAATGGTTAAGAAAACAGTTGCACACTCCGACAATACATCTGGATGCTACTGTTGGCTTGATTAGTAAAGTTTGAATTTAAAAACTAATGGTTAAGAAAACAGTTGCACACTCCGACGATACATCTGGATGCTACTGTTGACTTTATTAGTACAATAAGTTTGAATTTAAAAACTAATGGTTAGGAAAACAGTCGCACACTCCGACGATACATCTGGATGCTACTGTTGACTTTATTAGTACACTAAGTTTGCATTTAAAAACTAATGGTTAAGAAAACAGTTGCACACTCCGATGATACATCTGGATGCTACTGTTGACTTTATTAGTACAATAAGTTTGCATTTAAAAACTAATGGTTAGGAAAACAGTCGCACACTCCGACGATACATCTGGATGCTACTGTTGACTTTATTAGTACACTAAGTTTGTATTTAAAAACTAATGGTTAAGAAAACAGTCGCACACTCTGACGATACATCTGGATGCTACTGTTGGCTTGATTGGTAAAGTTTGAATTTAAAAACTAATGGTTAAGAAAACAGTTGCACACTCTGACGATACATCTGGATGCTACTGTTGACTTTATTAGTACAATAAGTTTGAATTTAAAAACTAATGGTTAAGAAAACAATTGCACACTCCGACGATACATCTGGATGCTACTGTTGGCTTGATTAGTAAAGTTTGAATTTAAAAACTAATGGTTAAGAAAACAGTTGCACACTCCGACGATACATCTGGATGCTACTGTTGACTTTGTTTGTACACTAAGTTTGCATTTAAAAACTAATGGTTAGGAAAACAGTTGCACACTCCGACGATACATCTGGATGCTACTGTTGACTTTATTAGTACAATAAGTTTGCATTTAAAAACTAATGGTTAAGAAAACAGTTGCACACTTTGACGATACATCTGGATGCTTCTGTTGACTTTATTAGTAAAGTTTGAATTTAAAAACTAATGGTTTAGAAAACAGTTGCACACTCTGACGATACATCTGGATGCTACTGTTGACTTTATTAGTACAATAAGTTTGAATTTAAAAACTAATGGTTAAGAAAACA
>JAOBRD021126650.1:0-10988 GCA_027575215.2 Hydrozoanthus sils | reverse complement strand
CCGGTCAGACCACTGTGTTGTGTCCTTGAACAAGACACTTTACCTGACTTTGTTCCAGTCGACTCAGCTGTATAAATTACTCGTAATCCTAGGGTCGCGAGTTCCAGCCCCGGTCAGACCACTGTGTTGTGTCCGGCTTGAGCAAGACACTTTACCTGACTTGATCCACTCAAATCAGCTGTTTTAACGGCTACCAGCTTCTGCTGGGGGATAACCTGCGATGAATTAGCGTCCTGTCTAGGGGGAATTTAAGATTCTCATTCACTTAACACCATCCGGAACGGAGATAAGCGCCGGCCTAATGAGTCTTTTAGGATCGAGAAAGGATTTAGCTTTTAGGTTTAGAAGTCCAGCCCCTCGTGATACGTACTTTAAGGTCGTCCTTTTTTTTTTTAGTGTCTTCTAAGTCTGCTTTGTTCGAATCTAGTCTCTCAGGAACTTGGGACTCCATGTTAGAAACATCAGCTTCAACTGCCTCAAGTTTATAGGTCAGCTCTTGCATCAACTCGTCACTGGCCGAGGGTCTATCAATTAAAAATAAAAAGACTAACTTATGTGCTCTTAACAAAAAAAGGGTTTCTGCTTTAAAAGTAATTAACCGTATTCTACTATCTTGTAACTATGGCAACAATAATTTTCTTCCCTTACCCGGTGTCAATTTCATCCATGCCAGGCGCTGCTGCTTCAACACCTTCCTCGGCTGCCACAATGATAACGTCTTCCGGCTAGGCAACAAAACAAAGTTTCTCAGGTTTTTCTAGATTCTGTGTCAGTGCAGTCAAACCTCTAAGACGAACACCATCGGGACCGGCTTCAACTGCCCGTCGTAAAGAGGTGTCCGTCTTAAAGAGATTGTGAGAAGACGCACGACAAGGACTACTAAGTTTTGGAGTCAGTTTTTTAGAGACGTCAATCTTGAGGGGTTCGTCTGTATTACGATTCAAATGATCGCAAATGTGATTTGTCAACTTATCTGATCGATCTGAACGGTCAGTACACCAGAAGTGCCTTTTTTGCCGAAAAATCACTTTTGGGACGATTTAGCTGCAAATCTATTCAAATGATCGCAAATGTGGTTTCTAGGCTTATCTGGTACATCTGCACGGTCAGTACGCCAGAAATGGAATTTCGGACGAAAAATCATTTTTGGGTCAATTTAGCCCCAAATCGATTCAAATGATCGCAAATGTGATTTCTTGGCTTATCTGATACATCTGTACGGTCAGTACGCCAGAAATGGAATTTCGGACGAAAAATCACTTTTTGGTCGTACTACTTGTATCTGATTGAATGTCTTTTACGTGGTCTATTCATAAGGTCATTTAAGAACAATCTAAGCTTGAAGTAGTAGTTAACCTTAAGCTTCTCAGATGTTTCTTATCGAATTCCACGTCATAATTTAAAACCTTGTTGATGAGTCCATCAAAGACCACCTTTAAGGAGGAACAAGCGTTTCAAACTCGATTGCCCCAGAATGGTTTGACCAATCTCATCGTTAGCTGCTATCTCTTTTTGTAATTTGCTTAGGCCAGAAATTTCAGGCCACGTCGTGTATTTCGAACCAGAATAAAGAGCTCAACTTCGAACGCAGCAAGCTGTGGATTCATTCAGTATGCCATTTCATTAAATGGTACTAAGTCTAATTTCCAGGGCCGATAACCAAATCCTGCGCGCGCTCATTGGCCGAAAGTCGGCCACTAACTTTCCATACAGGAATAGGGAGTTCTTGGAATCATTTCTCCGGCGCTAACAAAAGAGTTGTTTGTTTTCTTTTAAATTATTGACCTAAAAATGAAGCCATGTTCATGTAATAAATATCTTAATAGCTGAGTGATCAGTCTGTCCGAGACAATATTTGCCCTATGTCGCACTCGGTTGTTTCTGCGTAGCGGCTAATTTTTCGAGGAAAGGCAAAGGGTCAATCGAGCGGGCCGCTTTGTCAAACGCGCGAGCAAAGATTCTTCATTTGCGCAGTGACTTGTTCGATTGACGCTTTGTCTAAATAACAGCTGCTGCAAAGGCTATTCTAGAAATTGATTGGCTTATAAGCATCAAGGACAAACAAGGTACCTGAACGGGCGCTTTTCTCTTCACTGCCGCTGGACCCTCAAGATGATCGTACATGCTAGTCAGGTACATTATCAGCAACTTTTTATCAGGTTTTTCAACAGCGATATCTGAAATAACAGACGCAACATTCGCTCAGTACTTAGATTTCAATCGTTGAGTTTACAGTCTTCGTCACTCTTAATTGGAAAGTAGTCGATAAATTCACCAGGTTTTAAAAAAACTTTTATATAGGACCCCGAAGACCTTCGATTTAATGTCCTTATCCGAGAAGACGCGAAGGTCTAACCGTTTGCAGATTTTAGAACAAAGGTACCGCCTTCACCTGAGTTTCCGGCACCGGAAATGGAACCCAGGCCTTCCCGCACAACAGACTTCATGGTGCCTTACCAATTGGGTTAAGCAGACGGCGGTGATCAGAACTTCTTCATCAAAGACAATACGAGTGGAAAAAGAAAGAGAACATGGAGAAGAGGAAGAGCAATTATTATCATCAACATCGCCGCAAGTATCGGCACCGACTTTGCACCGACATTAACATCGACATCAACAACACAGGCAATGGTATTTTTGACTGCCAAATCATTATTTCCGATATTATGACTACTTTCGATAGAGTTATATATGCTTTTCTGCTTCAATACAAATTTTAGATTTTAACGTATATTATCAACATCTTACTTCTTCTTACATTAACTCATACAGAATAAGTCATTTGGTAATGAGAAAATGGAGTTTGATCAAACAAAGCAAACCACTAAAGATGAAAAGTAAAATTCTCCCAAACTTGTTTCCTGAGAAGTATGGGCCCCAGTTGGGAGAATTTACAAATACAATTGGAACTACAGTTAACCTATGAATACAAACCTGACGGTTCAAGGAGATGGGGAATCGTAAATTCGCTTTCCCCAAAGCGAAAGGCGTGATCAAGTCTTTCTTTTGCGTTCATTGTGGACAACGACTCCATATCAAACGCGTCGTCTCTGAAAAAAAGAAACTATGTCAAAATTGTCGATCTCAAGGTAATGCCACTGATATAGAATCTACACTGATTTTTTTTAAGCTTTGCCTATTGTTTATTTATCTTATAGGAACTTAAAGTTTGAAATAAAAATCGGGGGGTCCCCACACCCGTTTTGGAGCAATGACACCTTGTTTATAAGCAATAAGTCCTTATAACTAGATGTTATCACAGGTAAAGATAATGCTGTCAAGCCATTGTAGGATACTCAGTGATGTCCTTTAGAAACGTACTGTTAATGAATTTCACCCCTTTTAGTTCCAGCCAGTTATCATCTAACTTCTTACATAAAACAGGACATTTGATTCTGAAAAAATGATAACTTATTAAACAGAGAATCACTGAAATGAAGAGTAAAATTCTTCCAAGACCGACCCATGGCCGATGTGCGGGGTTGCTCGCTTCATTGGCTCATGGCAGTGGCAGCGCTTCCTTATTTGGAACTATTTCCGGTATGGCCTCCCTATTTGGATCAATAAATGTTTGTACTTCGTGTAATGCTGAGCAACTGTCTTGCAGAACGACCGACAGACCAACCGCATGATCGGATCCGTCCACTCAAATTGAGAACTCGACTGCTAACAACATGATACATCGTTGAGAATATATGCTGTCGAGCTTCGCTCGACAGCAATTATGTCCACGATTGCTTTCCGACGATTGTTTCTTATTCGACAATGAGAACTGCTCTAAATTTATTTTGCAAGAAGAATGCGAAACGAATAAAAGTAATAGGTCTCCTTGTTCGTTTATGAGAAAATGTCGATTTACCTCTGGCGAACTCCAGCCATGAGAAAATAGTCGCTAGTTTTAATGCGGGCGCGCCAGCTTACGTGAGAAATTATGCGCAGTAAGAATGCGCAATGCAATACTAGGGAATAATCTTGTTTGAACTGAACAAAAAGATAAGAAGTGACTTGAGACTAGTGTTCTGTCCAGTTCTTATGTGTAACTTTCATTCTAGTTTACAACTTCCTGCTTTTCTGCTGTTGTTGTTTAGAAAGTTAGGGGACACAAAGCTACACGAGCTTTGTTAAACGATGAAATGTAAAACTTACTATGTAGCTTTGGAGCCTTTAATGTGTAACTTCAAGATCCTGAAATTTGGAATTCTATCAATGAAATTTTAAGGGGTCAAACCGAATTATGTTATTGAAACTTTTTTGATGATATTAATTCTGTTTTTCAATATCTACAAAACTAAGACTAATATATGTGAATGCTTACCGTCTAACTTGAATGATTGTGTCGGCCAAATCATGAGTTTGCTTTGCATGAGCGCTAACGCTTGAAACGATTCGTCGTGTAGTAGCTGTTGTACCTACTCGCCGAGAAGCTGAACCGTTTTTCAAAAACTTGTTTTTTGGCATCAATCTCACGAATCAAGTCGAACCAACACTACTATTCAAACCTCTGGATAAAAAGCCTACAGTATCATTAATACTGTCTGTAACCCACCTGTATGAGTGCAATATCGCGTTGAAAGCCCAGCCATCCCTCCAGCTTTCTGAGAAGTCCCTCAGTTTGACTCTATCCTCGTACCTGTAGCGTTGGCGTACACATATCTTGTTATTTTTCTTTTATTACAAATATATACATCAGCGTGACGTGTTCGACTCGTAATCCTAAGGGTTGCGAGTTCGAGCCCTGGTCAGACCAATGTGTTGGGTTCTTGAGCAAGACACTTTATCTGCCTTTGTTCCAGTCAACTCATGATCAGCTGTATAAATGAGTACTAGTTCGGCTGGGGTCTAACCTGCGATAGATTAGTGCCCTGTCCAGGGGGAGTCAAAGATTCTAATCCGCTTAACAGAACAGAAACCGGGATAAACGCCAGCCCTATGAGCCACTTAGGCTCTAGAAAGTACTAATATTTTAGCTAGTCAGAAAAAGAATTTGAGTGAGAACGACAATGGTGCTATCCTCTCGTTAATTGATCGAGTAAAAAAGAACTTTGGAAGTGGGCCTAGCACATATTAACTCTGGAAGCTAATGTGTCAAGCCTTCATAAAAACCAAACTTTTGTGCAGTTTTCCTTCAAAACAACTTTAGAGACACAAGTAAACAATTCCTTATCAGTATTTGTTTACTGGTTCAAAGACAATGCCATTTCTTTTGGTAGAGAGCCAAAAAATTGTTTTGCTTTTTCAGTAATGGGGGGTGGAGTGAGGGGTAGGCTGGTGCATGGAGTTACTATACTGTTGACGGTTTCCAATGTTTTGTGCTTATTTAGTAAGGGGGTGGGGACGGGGAGGGTGGAGGTAGGTCAAGGTCATGAAACTACCATGTTTGCAACCTTTCAAAGTATGTTGCACAATTCTAGTACTTAAAACATTTACGCTGCCTAACTGAATATGCTGCAGTGTCAACTGCAACATTAAATTAACGTTTATGTTTCCAGGAAATCATAAAATTTACAGTAAAAAACATGATCAATAAAATAATTATGTCTAGAGTTTTAATACCTCGACAGTCGCTCCTTGCACCAATCCAGCAGTTTTTTCTCGACACTGAAATCTTTCCCGGTTGTATCTTGCTCAGATTCTACCATAACACTTTGAACCTGAGTGTAAACACAAGGAAATCATTTGGGCAATCGAACTTATGGCAGAAGAAACCTGTACTGGATATCTTTACATGATAGTTTGTTAAGGAACTGGCATTGCACTGCACTACACCGTATAGTAATGTAACGCGTCTTATCGAACTCTACTATTCACACTTTCTTGATATATCATCTTATACTTTACATTGCTATACTATAGTATACTACAGATATACCATCCCAAATCATACCACACCATACCATACCATGCCAAACTATACTATTTTTACATTGCTTTACTATACTATAGTATATTAAACTATAATACATCATACCATACCGTTACAAGCTATACTGTGCCCAGCTACAGATGCTATGCTATGCTATACTATACTATACTATACTATACTATACTATACTATACTATACTATACTATACTATACTGTATTAATCTATACTGTTAAACTAGAGGATGTAATCCATACTTTATTACATTATGTTATATGTCATATCATGCTGTATGTAGTATGATACTCCCTTTCGCTTTACTTTCATGCATCGTAGTGTATGAAGTTACTTGGCATTGTGCGTTATGGCATGTGCATCGTGTCGCATTATATTATACCATACCGCATTGAGTATTAGTATTCTAAACTAAGCTAAATCCTTTCTCGAGCCACGTGGCCCGTTAGGCCGGCGCTTATAACAGGTTTCCGTAGAGGGCTTTAACCCATCGCAGCTTAGCCCCCAGCAGAAGCTGGTACTCATTTTTACAGCTGTGTCTACTGAACAAAGTCAGGTAAAGTGTCTTGTTCAAGGACACAACACAGTGGTCTGACCGGGGCTCGAACCCGGGACCCTACAAGACAGCTCGGAATTTCAGAAAAGAAATCGCGCGTCGGGATAAAAAAGTAAAATTCATGAAACTTAAATTAACGGACGCAATGAAGCGGGATGGAAGTTAACTAATGATCCTTTCTTAATTTTGACAAATAACTCATTTTATCCTGACCTGAAATACCGAACGAGTCAAAAACGCTCGGCCACTGCGCTGCCGTATTAGCGTTCTACTATCAGAGAGATCAAGCACCGTGCAAACGGCAAAACGTCAGGTCACCGTCTGCCGTTTGCCGTTCTTTCTTTGACGTTCTTGGTTAAGTTCCGCGCGAGTCTGGAGACTAGTTTCCAATTTAACGCAGCTTAAAAAAAATGGGAACCGTTTCCGGCAAGCACGCGAAAAAAGCATGTCACATGACCTCCTTCAATTTTTTCCAACCTGAAATCGTAGGATGATACTCCACATTAGTCCCAGGATCGCTCTCGGTTTTCCGTCCACAATCTCAAAGCCATTGATACCAACAAGCTTGACCTGATCAAAAAACAACAGTTAATTCACAAGACAGAAGCTATTTTACAAAGTAAATTGAAGAAAATCGAAATCAAACCGGCGTTTTTACCTGTTCTTTGTCCAACAACAAAAGAGCTTGCTCGACATTATTCAGTTTGTGAACGCGAAGATTTCCTTTCTCTCGTTTCTACAATGAAATACAGTCGATTTTTGATTGATGAACCATTACATATATATGTCACCATAATTTAACATACTCGTATAGATAGATTTGGCAAGGGATAATAATAGAATAGTATATAACAAAACATATTTCTTGAATTTTAAAAACTTTCTTTGGGAATCTGAGCCTGTTTGTTAGCTACGCCGTGTTGAGGCCGAAACAGCTGTCCACGGCTGCTTACACTCAAGCTCAAACTGTTTTTAGGGTCCAACACAGGCTTAATTCTTTCTGACCCGTGAGGCCTTAATGCTATTTGTTTGCTGTCTCGACAACATTAGCACGCCTTATTCTTCTCCCCTCCCTGGACGGGACACTGACTAGTCGTCGTTTAACCATGACACAGGTCGGTATTCGTTCACACTTGCTGAATAAGGCACTGGACAAATAAATAAACATTCAAAAGGTAAATGACTTCATACCAGTCGCTTGTCGAGAAGCACTTCCAACAGGTTGAGAAGTAGTCGACCGTCGCAGAGATCCGTGTACAAATCTTTTACTTGGCTTGGCGGAGAGCGCTAAGCAAAGTTAACAGAAATGAAAAAGATTATTTCGTGCACTCCCATATTTCAGAAAACCAACCAGTTGATAATTGCCTTAAAATAAATAAACATAAGGAAAAACTTCATGGTGTTTCGAAAATAGCCACAAAATATTTAGCACATACATTACGAGCGTCCTAATTGGTCGAGGAGGTTTAAGTGTGCACACGCACATAAATGTCACAAATTCAAAAACTTTCTTGTTCCATTTGACATCTTGACATTGTTTGTTTTTCTATCACAAAACAGACGGTGAGACATGTAATCACTTGAAATCTATTTCTGAAGTAAGATAACCTTCACTTTACAAAAATACGAATTCATGAAGGTTTGACTACGAGTGTGGATAGGTTGGTCCAAATGATGGAGCAGCGGAAATTGTAATTGTTCGTAATAAAATCCAAAAATCCTATTCAAAAGTACTGTTGTTAGCCAGAAAATTATTCAAGGGGGCCCTGCCTCTCCCCCCCCCCGTTTGTTGCCATGACAACAAAAATTAGTAATTATTCTGAAGAAAACCTCATGCAAGATACATCATCAGACCAAGTTTGGTTTTAATTCCTCCAAAGGTTATGGATTGGCAGCAAATTTTGAAAAATGCAAATTTGACTGTCACACTTGTGACGTCATCAGTTAAACACATTAAAATGTTGATATCGCAAGAACCATAAAAGATTTTGACAAAAAAGTTTCACCGCTATTCCTCATTTAGCAAGGTGTATCCACTGAGGTAATAAAATTTTTCTTTTCATGGGCACTTTAAGCTTTTTACCTTTCTAAACTTGCGGTGTTCTGTTTACCCAATAGTCCCTTTTCCAGTTCCAGGTACCGCTGATAAAAATAGACTGTCTGCGCACGTACTCAAGGTAAGCCTCGAACTGAAGTAAAATATTCACAAATTCCAGGGAGGAAAGGTGTTATTCACAAATCAGTGTATTGTTTTATTTTAAAATTCCGTTCCTCCACGCTAAAATTTGTGAATATTTTTCTTCAGTTCGAGGCTTACCCTGAGTACCTGCGCCGACAGTCTTTTTATCAGCGGTGCTTGGAACTGAAAAAGGTCTATTCAGAGCCTGTTATACAGCGGATTAAGGCTATTGAGTTAGAAATGAAGAGTTTCTAACTATGCTACACCTGCCTTTGTGGACTACTCCATTTTATCACTTATTGCAGTTTGCTATCGCCGAGTCCTCATTACATTACATTCCCTAATTTGGTAATTATGCTGTGCGGTTACCTGGCTCAGTTTTGCATTCATCCATTTAGTAAATGTTTTCTTATGGATTTCTTCCCGCTCCCCTGTGGAACAAAAAATAAACATGTTAATCCTTCTTCTGTCGAATTGTTCAAAAACAAAGTTATAAAATATCAACAAAATTACAAAATTCATAATTTGTTGAAACAATGGACATTTTCAGAATCTGCTTGTAAAGACAAAGAAAATGAATGGTCACTTTGTTGGTTTTCAAGCAGTGGTTTAAAAGTAAGAATATTTTAAGCTTGTGTATAAAACCGTTTTTAGCAGGAGAAGGTTTAAGAGAAAGCTTGAATTTTTTTCGAAAAAACCAATGCAAGCAAAATAAAACAAGAAGAAATAGAACAAATAAAAATTATTCCAGGAAATGAATAAAAGAATGGAAATTTCACATTTCTTTTGCAGTCATGCAATTTTATAACAACAACCTTACTAAGAACGCTGAGAAGGCTGAAATTTGAGACAAATTTAACCTTTTCACCTCCAAACACATCAAATGACTGATGTGTTGCTTAATTTTCCCAACTATATAGCACGCGAAAAGAAATCCAAAAAATCGGTAGGGATCAAACTCCGAGATGATGCCGTAAAAGGCCTGGGCCCGAACAAGAAATGCCTCAATAATTAAGTGACGACATCCCTTGTATATCTAAATATTACAATAACTTTAAGTGCAAAGTTGAAGAAGATATATAATTCTAAAGTTTTTTTGGGGCAATGAAACTACAATTAAGCGCGTCAGAAGTTCCTTCAGCTTTGTATTGCAAGATTAGGATATGGTCTCTATCCCACTTTTGATACGTTTTAAGCGAACTCCAAGCCTTTTCATTTTGCTAACAATATTTAAATGTACAATATTTATATTGATTTCCTAGCATTGCTTATTAAACCTTAGGGCGGCAAGCTTCAATTAGCTCTCAGTCTCTTCAAAATAATTAAATGAAAAGCAATTGTTCCGTAACATAATGAAATCGGACGTTAATTGTTCAACAGTTTTTGTTAAGGTATTATTTATTCAGTGACAAACCTCCAACAACCTCAATATGGAAGTCGTAAAGTTGAAATGCTTCAAAGTTGCATTCCTCGATCAGTCTTATGATAATGTCGACAGCTCCAAACTCCGTCATCTCAGCTGGGCGACAAATCTTTGTTTGAACGCAAACGCAGTCCCAAATATGCTAATGTCATAGCGATTTGTTTTCCGGCTGACTTCAAAACGTTTTCCAAATGGCTGTAAAAGCACTGATGCTAAGGTTCATATAAAATGCTTTTGACGTAAAAACCGAAGCATTTTACAGCTAAGAAAGCGGATCGCGACCTTTGCCCTGAGCTGGCTATCAAATGATAATATACGTATTAATGCTTGCATTCAAGAAACTTTGGTAACTCTATCCTTTGTTGAAGATTTGTTTAGCACAAGTCAAAACAAAACTTTTTGTCATGCAAAAAAACTGACTGAAAAAACATGTTTATTCGTATTTTTCCACAAACTAGCAATGAATTGTTTAGTCACAAATGAGGAATAAAAACGGCATTAAGCTAGCTAAATAGTTAGTAAATTTTAAAAGCTCTTATTCTGTGATAGGTTGATGGATGTTAGAAAAATGAACCACTGCCATTGGCCGAGTTGTTGTCGAACCATCCGTAACTCAGCAGCACAAGCAAATTCTTCAGTCAATATGTACAGTTCTACTGAAAGACATGTACACTTTTTTATAAGAACAACTAGTTATAAAAACAACGTGTTGTTGCAAAAAAAGGGATAGAAGTTGAACAAACCATAGTAAGTCAGAATGTCTTAAATGGTTGGAAATAGTGCCTAACAATAAATGTACCCGTGGCTGTAGAATTGTCAGTATTCTTAGTGGAATTAAATTTAAAAGTTCAAAACAAAAGTAGAATTTTAGAATTTAAGACTGGCATAAGCCAAGGACTCAAAATAGGTTTTCTGGTATGCTTCCCCTTTCTTCACTAACCTCCCTGCCCCCC
>JAOBRD021126542.1:0-10988 GCA_027575215.2 Hydrozoanthus sils | reverse complement strand
GTCTTGGGTTGTTTTGGTTTAGTTTTTGGCGTCCCGCTCGCGCCGTTCAGACCGGGTTGGAATTGTCAGATTTTTCCCTGCAATTCTTCCTCCCCGTTACACACTGTTTAGACGTCTGTTAATAACTTGACCTTGAAATTCGACGATTGCGCGTGCCTCACTTAACGTGAGTGACACAAACAAATGAAAAGTCCAAAGGTAAACGGAGCGATTTGCATTGAAAGTGAAATAAATTTCATACGTTTTTTTAAAAAAAATTAAGATTAATCACGTTTCACGTTACATTCACCTTTTGATTCACGGATCACACTCGTTCAAAAAATGCTAATCACGAGGGCGCGAAAATAACGATTTCACGATTCACGGGGAATTAATTTTTCTTTTCACGAATCACGGATAAATAAAAGGCCAATTACGCGTCACGTAAAAGGTATAGGGTACCCTCTTATTTCAAAGGCTGGTCTTTCACGATGCCCAGTGTAGACTTTAGAGGCAAATTCGACGGGCTCAACATCAGACTGAGCGGAGTGTGTTGCAAGTTCGGCACAAGCTTCCCCAAGCGATCGAATAATTTACTCGTTCTACTGGTTAACCACTGTGCGGATAAGGTAATCTAGTCTTAACAATATTCTATCGATTTCTAGTGCGTCTGTCACGTTTTCAAGGGCTGTAATTATTTGATTGACTGTGTTGTAGGCTTGAAAATACTGATCGTTGACCGCCATTTTGATTTGCGCCTTTGATAAAGCCAGCGGTCTACATTTATAAGGTAAATCATTCATGCACGTCGGAAAGTTGAAAAGTGAACTCGCATAAAATTATCAAAGAAGCATGTCGGATCGCGTTACAGGAACTGCAATGTGGAGGTGCAATGCATGTAGCATCGTTAAACTCTAATGACGCATTGAGAAACTTCAGTGCCAGAAAGTGAAAGTTCAATGTTGTATCGTGAGACTCGAATCTCGCACTGGGAATTAACAATGTGTAACAGTGGACAACAAAGATAAAATGTGAACCCAGCATCGAAAGCGAAAAGTCGAATTTTGACGGGAATATAACGCCATATAGCACTGTCCCTTGTACAATGACATCAAACTGAACTCGAGGAGTAAAAAACTATATTTTCAGCGACGGTTACAGTGGCGTTGTTAAAAATAGGGGTTAAGGGGGCTACCGAAATTGTAACCCCACCTCTCCCAATCCTTCCGCCGCACTATACCTTTTAATTTTAAATCTTAACTGATTGTCACATTTTATACACTTGAATCTAAGCTTTATTCAAAACAAAACAGGGCGCAAAACAGGGTCAGGGTGTTGAGGTTCTCACTTTACACAGTAAGCCGGAAACAACGCAAGAAAACATTTTCGGCTTCAAGTTCCGCAAATTTGGCGTCATTAATGTCTTCTTGCTGTCATTCAATTTAGAGAACTTCAACCTTCGTAAAAACTTTATCCTGCAATATCTCGTTAAGTAAAGATACCGTTATTTAATGTCGATAGTTCCTCCATCTCTCTGAGAGTGCTGTTATCAATGGAAGCCAACGTTGCGCCCTTTAACCCGCCCCGCAAGCGACGCAGATGACGACCAAGTGAAACGTGGCGGAGAACAGCAATCAAAGAAAGGAAGAAAGAGCAGGAGACAGAGCGTGCCGGGGCCTATATGGCGTGACCCACGGCACGAGCCGGGGCCTATATGGCGTGACCCACGGCACGAGCCGGGGCCTATATGGCGTGACCCACGGCACGAGCCGGGGCCTATATGGCGTGACCCACGGCACGAACAGCTGGGACAATTAATGATGATGATGATGCAATATATTTTATACACATTTTTAAAAAAAAGGCCGTTTCATATCTTTCAAACTTCTCAGTTAATCTTAACCCTTCTGAGATGTCCCAGTCAGCTTCTCCTTCCTAACACAGGCAAAATACTGAGAAATGCCCGAGGCAAATGGGCACACGGCGCCAACAATGGCAACATGTCATTGCAATGCAACGTTTGTAGTTATTTTCGAAATTGTTTCACGGAACGTTGCACGAAGCACAAACCGATCCTACTCTAGCAACAATTTAAGCGACAATTTCAAAGGTGGTTAAATTAAAAGGTTTCTATTACGCGCAAGATTGTGCTGACATGCAAGTGTTATTTTGGACCTGCTATTTTCAAAACGTTTCATCAGAAGACAGATTGTCACGTGACTAGTGCCAGGCTGAAAAAAAGTATTTTTTAGAAAGTGCTCATGTTGGCCTTCCATTTTTTCAACACGGACGGAAAAACGGAAGATACTGAGAAGTAATTTCAAAACAGACTTTGGTAACGATTACTAGCTTCAAGGACTGTTATAAAAGGAGTGAAGAAGTAGGGTAACTGCAACATGTCGGCTCCATATCCAACTCAACAACAGCAGCCTCCATATCCATATCCCCCAGCCGTAGGAGCGCAACCGGGAGCTGCCTATCCACCGCCGCAGAACTATGGTGCTGCTTACCCTCCGCCACAGCAAGTATATACTGCTCCTCCATCGTATGAGAATGCTACACAACCAACAGTTCAATATGGCGGCACTCAACCCATGACTCAACCAACACAATGGCCCAAACAACAGGCACCAGATGCTGAGTATGGAGGTGCACAGCCCTCTTATGGTTACGATTCGCCCATTGGGTTCACTGACAGAACTATCCGGCGAGGTAAAGGCTTAATCACCGAGCATTCACTTTGTATTTAACAATTTATGGTTATCTGAACTTTGTCTTTATTTTCTTGGTCAGTTTGACAGCTGTTTCACAGATATGGGTTTGTTCCTGTTTCGAAAACTCAGAAGGCTTTTGAAATCCTCGATCGTCCCTTTTGTCTTTTGAGTAGAAATTATAAGACACAGATATGTAATTTTTAAAAACGTTTCTAATGTTGTTTGTTGAATCTGTTATTTCTTGCCCTTTTAAAGTTTTACATGTCTTGCAATCTTTATGTTGACATTTTTACATTATGTTGTCAAATCAATTCTGTTTAGGAAATGAGCCGGCAAATAGAACATCTTGACTATTTTGTAGAGTAATCAAATATCGAACGATGCGCTTTTAGCAAGATATTTCAAAACCTATTACGTATTGTTTTCAGAGAAGTAATGAAAAGTAAAGAAAAATGGCTTTTTGTAGATTAATGTGAGTTCGCGACACATTATGACGACAATTCATCTTTGTAATGCAGAGCTTCTTGATGGTCTGTTGATAGGTAACAACCGCGGCATTACAAACCTTTTTTCTTTTTTACCGTTCTTTAATATTTCGCTTTCGTGTTTAAAACTTCTAAGTATTAAATTTCGGAAAAAAAAATATTAATACCATTCATTCGGTCTTTATAACTAGGAAATTTCAGAATTCAGTTCAAGCCCAATATTAGTCTGAGGTGTCCTTGCTAGGGGTTGATAAGTTTTGTTTTCCAAGCATCGTGGCTGCCAAACGAAGCATAATTTTTCGACTTCTGTCACGTGATTGAATACTGGCTTCTGAGAGGTGCCTCAAACACGACATCCAATTTTTTGGCTTACCACAAAAATTCTAAATATTTATAATACTCATGATTATGACATTTCATTATACATTATACCCTCAGATGAACACCTTTGGGACTGTCCTCAACTGTCCATTTTAAAGAGATGTCAGTCATATAAAAACTTAAGATACATTAAATGACTGAGAAGATGCAGAGACTGAGTTTTGGTGTTGTTTCAGAGAGGTGTCCTTCTTATCTGGGTGTCCATTTTCAAGAGCTTGACTGCATGTATTTGTCAAAATTATCCTTAGTACCCAGGGCCCGGTTGTTCAAAAGCTGGTTAAGTTTATGGAAAAATTTAAACAGTTATGTGTCTTTGCAGTGAAAGGTTTGCTTTGTTTACAAACACTGCCCAGGTTTAAAACAATACAAACATGTTAACCACAAAATTCCAAGCCAAATCAGTAATAAAACAGATTGTAAGAAACACGAACATGGGCTAGAAACTAAACCCAAGGTTAGAGCTAATTGGTCTTTGAAAATCTGGACCAAGGAGGCAATGACATGCATCCAATACAATAATGTAATAGGGCCCACGAATGGCAAGTTAATGTGGCTGATTGTCTTTCTAACAATTTTCTATTTTTTTTACATGGTATCAACAATGAATAGCATTCATCAGAAAGGTAAGGATATTAAGTGTGTAATTTTGGTATTGTCTGAGTTCATAAAATATAAAGACAAAATTAAATGTTAATTATTGTTTTGTATTTTTTTGTTATTCAAATTCACTTTGAATAAAGTTAGGAGCTTAGCACAGTGATAATACTTTTGTTTTTTAACTTTTGTAGGTGTATGCCCTTTTGACTGTACAGCTGTTGGTCACCACTGCCTTCATTTGTCTGTTCATATTCCAGTAAGTATTCTTTCTTGGTAATTTCCTTCAATTTGTCTGTTTATAATTAGAATAGGCGGATTTCAGTTGACGTAATGTTAATAAACAAATCTTTTCAAATCTAAACACCTTTGGGATCTTAAACAAAGGAATCATTGTTTAAAGCTACCAATCAAATAACAGTAGACTATTAATAAGTTGACAATGACTGAAACTCACCTATATGGAGTGAAGGGATATTGAGGTCCAAATGTTACCAATACCTAATTAATAACATTTTTTTGACATCTAGGGCTTTTCAGTTATTATGTACAATTCCTTCAAAAATAATAAAATAAAAATAAAAATGAAATATAAACAAAAACAAAAAATATTAAACAATAAAATAGAATCAACAAAAAATAGAATAAGATAAGAATATGGAGTGATGGGATGTTTAGGTCTAAATAATAATAAATAAATACAGAATAACACTTTTATTAACATCTCCCAAAGGGCTTTTCTGATATTATGATGTACAATTTCTTCAAAATTAATAAAAAAATAAAAATGAAATATAGACAAAAACAAAAAATGTTAAACAATAAAATAAAAAAAATAGAATAAGATATTATAAAGTATATGGAGTGATGGGATGTTTAGGTTTAAATAATGATGATATTGAACAACACTTCTATTAACATCCCTGAAAGGGCTTTTCAGATATTATGACATACAATTTCTTCAAAATTAATGAAAAGAAATAAAAATGAAATATAAACAAAAACAAAAAATGTTAAACAATAAAATGAAAAAAATAGAATAAGATACGTACATGGAATCATGGGATGTTTAGGTTAAAATAATGATAAAATTGAACAACACTTTTATTAACATCTCCGAAAGGGCTTTTCAGATATTATGACGTACAACTTCTTCAAAACTAATGAAAAGAAATAAAAATGAAATATAAACAAAAACAAAAAATGTTAAACAATAAAATGAAAAAAATAGAATAAGATACGTACATGGAATCATGGGATGTTTAGGTTTAAATAATGATAAAATTGAACAACACTTTTATTAACATCTCTCAAAGGGCTTTTCAGATATTATGACATACAATTTCTTCAAAATTAATTAAAGAAATAAAAGTGAAATATAAACAAAAACAAAATGCATTAAACAAAACAAAAAATCAAAAAAAGTAAAATAAGATAAGTGTTGAAGGAAATTGTAAGAACAATAAAGATGTACGTACACTTTGTCCATGTGCAATGATGGTAGCAACCTTGGATAACCTTTATTTTTTCAGCCCTAATCAGTTTATCAGCATTTAATTTCTTCTTACATAGCATATTTAAAATAAATCATTTTGTAATGAGAAAATAGGAACTGATCAAGCAAGATGAATCAGTGAAGATGAAGAACAAAGTTCTCCCAAACAATTTTAATCAAAAGTATTAATCCTAGTTACGAGATTTTACCACGTGAACATGACATTTGTTGTGCTTTGGGTGGAAAGGTTAAACTGACTGTAATAACTTTAAACCAATGCAAACCATTAGCAAAACTATTTTAGATAATCTTTTTTTCCTTGAGTTGTAAAAATATGGAATAATATAGATAAAAATTGTAAACTGCTTTAGATCACTATGAAAGTGTTTTGCACTCTTAGTCACCACCATAATATACTGATTAAAGTTTGTATTTTAATGGACTCTTTATATACTGTACATAATCATTAGATATTTATTATTTTTCTATAGTTTGTTTGTTATTATGATTTTTCTATAGTTTTTTATTATCTAAAAGGTGGTAGTTGTCAATTGGGACTTCATCCTGTTACTACCTCCAGTCACACCAATTATTTAAGTGACAAATTTGATAAAATAAAATATAAAATAAAAACTAGTTTAGCTGTTAAAAGCAAAAAAATATAGCAGAGCAATGAAGAGCTCAGCATGAGAAGGGCCTAACAGGTTAAACAAATTAAAATTTGGGCATTTTTTTTACACTGATTTACTCTTCAAGTGTCTAAAAAAAGTTCCCAATTTTTTAGACTAACATTTTTTTGTTTGCCACTCAACTTTTAGACGTCTAACATTTTTTAACATTTTCAACATTTTTTTGTTTGCCACTCAACTACATAAATAAATAGATAAATATACTGAAATAAATTTTTTTAAAAAAGTAACAAGAAGGACCATAAAAACAACAAGGCTTGAATGAGATGGCCCTATTAGTAAAATTTGTAATACATAAATATTAATATTAAGTTGGTCAGGTGGTCAAGATTGAAAACTAAATATAAAATTTTATTTCTTTCAGCGACGGGGTAAAGAACTATGTTCAAGGCCACAGTGCCTTGTACTGGGCTTCATTGTAAGTATAATACTTTTATCATCCTGTTAGGGAAGATTCTATTTGTGGCTGCAGCATTCCATGATTATTCTATAACATTATACCTTTTGCTGTTCAATACCAGAAAATAGAATTTCACTTCAACAAAATATTTGATCATTAACACAAAATAACTTACATTTAAGTCAAACATCAATCAATTGCAATACATTAATGATTTTACCATGAATTGTAACATTCAATAAGATCAAAAGAAGTATAGAATATGTTGTATTTCATGCTCAGACTAGAAACATAACAGAACTTATTTTTATCTTGGTGTTTAGCAAGATTTAATTTATTTCTTAACTTATTTATTAAGTAATTATAAACAAGTCATGTAATTTATAATTTTGTTTGCAGTGGTGTGTTCTTTGTATTTTACTTTATCCTTGTCTGCTGTGACTCAGTGGCCAGAAAATGGCCATTGAATATCATCTTCTTGGCAATATTTGTGAGTATATCAATTTGCTTTTCTATTCCAATTTACATTAAATTATTGTTTGCTTGTTCTTACTGAATCTTGAGCTAAGTCCTTTTTATTGGCAATTCCTGTGGAGTGGGAGCACATAAAGTAAAGTCTCAAGAGTTGCATTCAGTCAAACAAAAATATCTTTATTTTAACACAAGGCTAGTGATGACGTAGTAACAATAGTCTTGCGGGTGATCATACATCTTCCTTCCAGCTTACTTAAGATCAAATAAAATAATAAAAGTAGTAAACTAGCTCACTTGGTAACTAATATGTTCATTATAAATCATTATGAACTAATAAATTTAAGCTACAGTAGTAATAAATCATTTCTGGCAGTCTGAGAGGTTTTGCCAATCTACCAGACCTTTGAACAGTCTGAGGGGGGTTAGACATAATGGGCTGCAATGGTTGGTCTGGAATCCTTTTTGTTAAATAGCTTCTGTTATCTGTTCGAGGTCACGTCTTGTCTTGGTTTCCTTCGACGGCAGTGAGTTAAACTTGTACTAATGCGTTTCATAGCCTAATGTAAATAAGGATAAATTAAATGTTTTACTTCCCTGTATTTCTGATAGGCTGTTAAGGCATGTGTAGAAATTCTTATGTGTAAAGTCTGTTGTGTCTTCTGGGTGCTGTTGGTTCGTAGGTTCCAACAGCTTAATTCTTGTGTGGATTTGAGTCGTATTAAATCTTCTCCAATTTCGCTTCCAACAGACTCAATTCAATCTTTTTTTCTATTCACTGGCTGTACAGTCCAGAATATACAGAGATTTGAATTTTTTTTGATCAGTTTGTTGCGAGTCTGAACACTGCTGACACCATGTTTCATTCAGTCAAACAAGTCAGAGTTTATATCTTTATTTTAACACGAGGCTAATGATATAGTAACAATACTCACATGGGTGATCATTCAACATTAAGAAACTCTAGTCATCCCTTATTCTGTACTCTTTGGGGAAAATATAGAAAAAAGGCATAAATTATTTTGAAAGGCCAATTACATCTAGTTTCATTGTGGCATTGTATTTCTTTAGTTTGACCTCAGATTATGTAGCTGCTTATGGTAACAAGCTCACTTTAGTTCTAAATACTGTAGTGTGTTTGGGGTTAGGCTGCATTGAACCATAAGTAACTTTGTTTTTGTTTTTCTACTTGTAACCAATTTTTTTGTTTATAGCAGAGTAGCTTGTATGTTGTTTTGACACTAGTTGTTTTATGAAAATGTTGGTAATGAGTTTTTAAGTGTGACTTTGTTTCCTTAACAGACTATTGCGCTGTCTTACATGGTTGGAACCATATCAAGGTCTGTAGTTGTGGAATGGTTTATTGCAAATAAGTGATTTTCATGTGATAGTGTATTTTATGTCACTAAATCTCTCCAGCCACATTTCATATGTGTTTTTTATTTACAATTGGTTTCATATTGTTGGGCATCTGTAACTTGAGTTTTTTTGTTTGCTGTGCCAAGTTTTTGAGGCCCAAAAAAGTTGCTAACACTCACAGACTCACTATCTTTTTTCTTTTAAGGGCAGATGAATAGGTTACGCCTGCTACCCATGTCATCTTATAGTGCCCTGTATTAATGTCTGCTGGCCAGTCACTTTTAGCACCCTTATGCAGAACTTGTAATTTAGAAGATATTGTTGTTATTGATTGCTATTAAGGGAATGAAACAGTCTCGCATGTGTTTCTAGACAAAAACAAAATACACTATAACGTAGCTGAAAACAAGAAAAGTGTTGAGAAGAAAACAAGGCGAAACTGAGTTTTCTTTCTACTTTTTGAGTGTCTGCTATGCATAGCGTGCTCTATTAGCTTGTCTAGAAACACAAGCAAGGCTGTTTTATTCCTTTTAGAAAATAACCTCTCAAGTCCACACAAAAAATATAAATTTTATAATTGTTTTCTTGTGTTATGTGATATCATACTGTCGTTTCTATTCAGTTATAAAAAAACAGAGCTATAACCAATCATAGCATGCATTTTCTTTGGCTTATTTTCTAAGATTGAATAAAACTATGATTTGTTTGGTTCGATAGCAGTTAACACTGAATTTTATAATTTTACATATATTTATTTTGTTATGATGCAGCAAGGGGCTAGTGCAAAACCAGCCTGATCTGGATTGAATAAATTGTTTTTAAGCTTTCAGTGATTTTTGTGTGTGCCAAATTAAACTTCTCTTCATGGTAAACCTTTCTAAGGGAACATGCTACTGGACCTCATAGAAAACTTATACCTTTGGCTTTTGTAATGTCACTTTTTCTCAGAGATCTCCATATACAAACTTTATTCCAGTCTACCAGCCCTGTAAGTGAAAATGCCATTGTCTCAACAACTTAAATTAGAGTTTTAGAAGAGTTTTTAAACTTGACAAGCTTGATTTTAGGTATTTGGCATGAAAACAAATAACTATACATATCATGTTCTTTTTTATGTTTTGCAGTTTCTATGAAACCAAAATTGTTCTTATCATGATGGCAGTTACAGCAGTAAGTTAATATTCATTTAAAAACTCATTTAAAAATTTTTACATTATATTTTATATATGCACTTTAAGTTTGCCTGACCCCATAGAGACATTAGCTTGTAAAGGGTGGTGAGACCCATTTTTCTTTCTCCTTTGCTTAGATCACTTTGTTTGATTACCTACTGTATGCAGTAAATTTGCATAATTTGGCTCCCAACTTACTGGGATATTCTTTACTTACACTAATTGTAAAACTACATTTGTAATGAAAACAGCAAAGTATGAAGAAACAGCAAGAAACTTTTATGGAAACAATAATATTGTAAATTATCTTTTATGGCTTAATTGTTTTGATTGATCTTGCCAAAATCATTTCACAAGTTATACTAATTAAACAGATAAACTAGTTGTTGTGGTAAGCAAGTTGAATGCTACTTACATGTTTTAAACAGCCAGAAATGTTTAACTTGATGATGAATAATCACATGGCTTAACAAACAAGCAATGGAATGTGTACATGATGGACTACAGGATTCCAATTGATTAATTTTTGCAACATTGTAAATTCCATCATCACACAAGTCTAAGAATAAGCTGAGTTTTGTAACACAATAAACAAGTGCACGTCCAAGATTAATGTTACTGTTCATCTGTTTTTGTTTCCAGCAGTAGGCGGATTTCATTGTTTACATAATAAAAGCATAAATCCAACTTCCACATTCAAACAAAATAGGTCGAAAATGCGATAGAATGTAGCGCAGTTAGTAATCAATCAAATTTTTAGCTTGATACATTGGATACTTTCGGAGAAATGAGCCTTTTAAAACTCCAAAATTTACAGTAATTGTTAGGAGTTGACGCAACTTTTGCTACCCAGCCATAAAATCTTTGCAATTTAACAACTTTAGAAGCATTGTTTTTCTCAAAGTATTCTGTGTACTGAGCAAAAAATTTCATTGTTTATTCACTTTGCAATACTCTATTGAATTTCGGACTCATTTTCTCTCAATGTTGAAGTTTGATTTATGTTGATGAGGCAATTGTAAACAATGATGTCACACTGAAATCCGCTAATAAACAGACAGACAGAAAAAGATAGATTTGTAAGAAGCCCGACCTTACCCAAGAAAAAGATAGATTTGTAAGTTTGTAAGAAGCCTGACCTTACCCAAGAAAAAGATAGATTTGTAAGAAGCCCGACCTTACCCAAGAAAAAGATAGATTTGTAAGAAGCCCAACCTTACCCAAGAAAAAGATAGATTTGTAAGAAGCC
>JAOBRD021126433.1:0-10989 GCA_027575215.2 Hydrozoanthus sils | reverse complement strand
ACTACTACTACTACTACTACTACTACCACTACTACCACTACTACTACTACTACTATTACTACTACTACTACTACTACCACTACCACTACCACTACCACTACCACTACCACTACCACTACCACTACTACTAATAGTAATGGCAATTATATATGGGGTTGTTCATATAAAACTCTTACCTGAAAACTTCAACAAAGAAATGAGCATAAGAAGAAGTAGACGATTATTAGATTATTAGTTATAAATATGCATGACATAGTTTAACACCTCCAATTTACTATTCAACAACTCACTCCGTGTTTTTCTATCAGTCACCATCCTCTATAGGGGAAGAGAAGCAGTATAATCCCTTTCTGCGCACACATGTAGTTGACGTCATTTCTGCCGTGGGAATGGATACGTCCATGGAACAGAACGAAAATGTTTTGGCAGCAAATGTATTGCAGATATTGAGAGAACGAAAAAACAACTTTAAGTGAAATTAGCATTAACGGTACCAGCAAAGATCTCTGTTGAATGTTTCTAAGCGAGCTGGTTTGGATGGATAGCAGCAGCTAAGGACTCTGCCGATGGTTCAATTCTGAACCGTTAAAGACAACAACAACAGTACTTACAACGAGGTCAGTTAATTGTTTCTAAACATGCCGAGATGGATGGCAGTAACGAAGCACTATGCCGCTCATTTTTTAACTTTGCCTGAGGAGGCACAATGGCGTAAGAGGTTGGCCGCCATGCATACAAAAAAAATGGCGGAAAGCTGAACGCGGGCTGCAATGACCGACCACTAGCGCTGACGGTTTTCAGTTACTGGTCAATAAGCTATCAGATTAGTCAGTTTGGCTTCGTCTTCTGCAGTTTCTAGAAGAGTTTAAACGCACACCATCTTGAAAGTAGAAGCTTAGTAATCAGGCAGTTGGAGTGTAACGAGGGAGGAAGACTGGGTATGAGGTTTGCCGTGTAAACAAAATAGCCACAGACTACCCTTTATACCTTTTTCCATATATGAATGAAACTTAGCAAAACTTTGAACTGCCAAACCGAGCGCGGCAAAACTTAGCCCTAGTGATGACTTATACTGGCCGTTGAAAACATTGGAGTCAATACTTTTACAAAGTTTTAGTTTGTAAGTGAAAAAGAATGGTGTGTTATATTCATAACAAAAATGGTAAACACCTCTTTTGTAAGAGAAAAAGAATGGTGTGATAATCATAAGAAAAATACTAAACACTTGTTTTCAGTGCTTTATTCAATCGTTCCGGTCAAGCTCTGTTGCTTTCTCGGTTTTATCTTTGGGAGTAAATACATTCATTTAGGTTCATTTAGGACCATGTCGTTTCCTCTAAATGTATTAAGTTATAGCAACTACTTTTCAAAGCTTAAACACGAGGTTCCAGTATAAAAGGGTTAGGCTCGCCCCCTTTTCATGAAATTTGAATAAATTTTGAGTAATGGCGGCCGATGATAAAAGAAACGACCTACTTTCAACAATTCGATGTCATTTTCACCACAATCGTGAAAAAAATTCAATTTTTTAATGATAAATAAAGTCATTGGCATAATACCTTTGAACTGGCACGGGTACGTCTTGAAGAGCTGCTGATAAAACTTAGAATAAACCAAATTTATCGCCAGAGCAGTTCGAAATTCCTGCGTGCTTGAAAGACCATAGACAAACGCCGATCTAGGCCCGTATATTGTCGTTATTTTATTCTGTGAAGTTTCGCTTTAGGAACTAAAATTCATAGTTGTAACATTAATAAATTAAAATCATACTTTTTCGCCGAATACCGTCGTGGCAAGGCTCAGAAGCCAGTATGAGCTGTACACAACTGTAGATTATTTGCTTTATTTTGAAATAATACAACAAATACATGTTTGGAGGCCAGATTTACAGTAATAGAACACAAGAAGAGCAAAGCAACGGTTCAAAAGCCAAACAAAGGGTTGCTGTGCTGGTTAAAATGTGTAGTTTTATCTTATGTTCAATCCCATCATTTTGCAAAAAGAGAAAAGTTCTGTTGACATGGCCGCAGTGATCATTTATGCAACTGTGCTCATGCATACTTTGTTTCACGGCCGTGATTTTTGCATCTTGGAGCCGTCTCATCTCCAAGAAAAAGATTGTCCTTCTGGAGTCAAAGAATTTCAGAAAGAGAAAGGGTTGTATTTGGAGGCTGGCCGAGAAACGTCGGCGGATCGAAGTTAACATTTCCACAACATTTTCCCCCTCGCTGTCGGTCCCTAACGATAGATATTTACCTCGCCGCTTCGCGTCTCGGTAAATATCTACCACTAGTCACCTCAACTTTGGGTGATAATTACACATATACAACCAAAAGTAGAAACACGACGTGGGAAAATTAGCGAATCTCATTTAAAAGTTTTAAACGTAAGAGTACAGGATTTAAAGTGCAAAAAGGATACAGTCACGTGTTTACTTACACGAGAGAGGTTTTCTCCCGTCGAAACATGAGGTGCAAACGTTACGGCAGGGTGTGGTCACGTGACATCGCGTTCACCGTCTGCCGTAAATACTATAATAAGCGATTTGAAGGATGAAAAAAAATCAACCAAATTGTCGTTGTGTTTATCTTTGGTTTTACCTTGTTAAGAACTTTTTGTTTATGAACTGACTACCTTCAGTTCAGCTGGAGGTTTACAAAGAACAAATAAATTATGTGTTTAGTAAGGTTACCAGTGAGGTTGATCATGATGGCGATTTGTTGACATTTTGATATTCAAAGCAAGCAATTGAATACTGTCGAACCAGGGAACTAAATATCGAAGTATAGTGAAAGCAGTTGAAATATTTTAAAGCCAGATAGGTACCTATCAACTTTCGTTTCCTTTTTATTCAAACAAGGGCCAGGGGATGATCTTGGCAAGTTTTGAGATCTTGGTTAAGAAACCCTGTCTAGCAAAGCAGCCTTTAAACAGGAACAATTCGTTTGGGAAAAAAATGTATAAAGCTTTAGTAAAATTAGAACTTAAAATCATGCAAAATCCATCTCTTCCATAATTTAAGAACCGAAATGCATTTTTCTCTTAACTGGTCGAAGTGCACGTCCAAAAAAACTTCATTGCACGAAATTATACCTGTTTTTTTGCTTCATGTCTCTGCTTAACATCCCTTGGTCTTATAGGAATATCTCCACATTTTCAGATATTTTTGAAGGATTTTCACCAATTCATAGATAATCTCGTACCCAGATCTTCTCAACCCTCGGGACCCTCCCGAAGGTTGAGAAGATCTGGGTCCGAGATTAATTCATAGGTAGACTTAACAGAGCTGTAGCAAAGGCTAAAATTTCTGGAATTTACGGATTCAAACAAAATTTTTAACACTGATGTATTGCAACCTGTCGGAAATTGTCAAAAATGCTTTCACTCGTTCGGAATTTTTCGTCTAACAGTACCAAAAGAAAATATGCTGATCATGCGAAAGAATATGAAATTTGATTGTTCACCAAAATTTCTTGAAGATTAAGACTAAATTCCCCAACTATTCGTAGAAATACGGACAATAATAATGACGGTTTTCAAGCTCATCTTTGAACAAGTCGCAGAAAGAGAGGTGGCATATATATATAGGGTTTGTACGGGTCATGGAAAACCTGGAAAGTCATGGAATTTTAGAATTTCATTTTCCAGGCCTGGAAAGTCATGAAATTTTGATTGGGGTCATGGAAAGTCATTGTAAAATTGGCAGAATTTAGATTGGTAACAACATGTAGAAAAAATCTAACCAATCCATATATTTGTACAAAATTACACGCCCTTTTGGCTGAAGAAGAACTCACCGCAGAGATAGACTTGCGGAGACGCAGTGTGGTGAATTAATGAGTGAGAAATCATTTTTATTCATAGAGTTGAACTTGTACTAATGCTACTATGTCTCAGAACAAACATCCCTTTCTTCACCTTGTTTAGCATATGCTGGGAAAAATGTAACTACGTGATGTTTGAGGGAAAAATAACAATACTAGGTCATGGAATTTCAGAAACTCAAAAGAGTACGACCCTGATATAGGAAGTACCTATTTGAGTTGAAGGTTTTCTCGGGTACCAAAGCTACGATAGAACTCTACGTGTGAAGCTACTAGTGAAAACTGATGCGTTTTTCGTTGTGCACCAACACTTTTGTTATGCATATTGCGTCCATACCAATAATGTAAACGGTACTTATTACAAGTACCCTCCGAACCAGAGGTTGGTGCTTGATGATTCTGACGATGTGCAACGGAAATTGTTGTTTATTTTCCCATAATGACCAAAGTTATCCTCACTGGACACATGTCCCGGTGTGGAACCAAACTCGCAACTGCCTGAACTGGAATCGTGATGAAAGGACAATTTGTTAGGTGCTCTTCTCTGCCACCAAATGGCCTTACAATGATTACACTCGTGGCCTCTTACGTTTATACGTTCAACCTCTTTACAGTCTCCTCCACCAATATAGCTTATGGGGTCGAAATCCTCAATCTTTGCTCGCACGTAATCTCTATACTGGAAAGGTTCTGTGGGAAAGTTGCAGGTGATACGCCAGTGGCTCGACATTGATCGGAGTTGTTTCATTTCATTGAGTGACAGGCGATACGCGTCCCATCTTGGCCACTGGTTGTTAACGGGGCTGTTATCCCCGAGTACTATATCACGGAACGATGGCGTTGCTGCATTTTTAAGCGTTTGGGACATAGCTAGTGTCCAGGCTGAGCCCGGTTCAGACTCAAGATCACAGTAGACCTGGTAACTAGTATCTTCGTTTCCTTGGACATTGTACACTCCTGAACGAGTTGCTCCGCTTCTAAAATGGTCTAAACAAGTTCGTGGTAACTGAAACAGAGATTCAAAATTTTAGATTTTGGCTCAACACACCCACAAGCTTGGAGTTACCCGTACACTTTAACCCGCGGCTAAAGCCATTATATAAGCAATCAAGGGAAGGTAGAACAATAGAAGAAGCATTTGAAAAGTTTGTTGAAAGGGTGTGGCTCTCCAAACTGGTCTTTCAATAAGACCTCCTCGTCAAGACATCAGACACCGCAGGTCGCCTACTTTGAGGGTTTCTCCTACAACATCAAGAACGCTTTAAACCATTCGGAATAATAACCGTTTGCAAGTCAAAGTTAAACTTCCGAGAGAAGAAGTTTGGAAAACTGTTTACACACTGAAAGGTGTGCAGCCAGTAGACAACGAAGGCTACGTTGCAGAGGCAAAAAGCGATCAAAGTTAGTATTAGTCGGCGTTTAAACCGAGCACAAGCAGCAATGTATCCAAAGATTATGCTGTGTTAATAAGCGAGTTTCTGCTGACGTCATTGCTTACATTCTGCTTCATCAACATACCTCTAAATCGGATAAAGACAAAAGATAAACCACAAATGACTTCAAAACTTGAGAATACTTATCAAATAAAATTGAGCGGACAAACTTCTGGTGTAGTTTCAAAAACAATTGATACTAAAAGATGCAAAATAGCTAGAGGCAAGAGCGATAATGAGCTTTACATTCTTTGCAAAATTTCCAATTTTTCAAACCACATCATTACTCAGTATATCGCCTAGCTTTTGTTTTCAGAGAATGTTCGTTTTCCAGGAAAGGTTCATTATTCAGAAGCTTTGTTTCTGTAGCTGAATTGGAAAGAAGATTGCGTATGCTTATGAGGCAAAAAATGTATACAAAAACTATTAATAGAGAAATTGTAATCAGGCATAATGATAAAAGAGGTTTAAAAATATGGTTTAAGACTTAACAAAAAATTTGTACAAGGACGTTTCGAGCGTAATAAGCTTCGCTCTTCCTCAGTTATAAAATGTGATAAAAGTAAGTTGAAATGCGTAAACACGCTAAAATACGGACAATTATTACAATGTCTGTATGTATGTATATAAAAACTCTCCACACACATCAGGAATCATCAGGCCATAAACTCCCTCTTAACTTGATTAGCCTGGCAAGGAGCCTTACCTGGTGTTGCTTAATACATTTATTCACAAAGTATAGCAGACACGAGATTCTTCAAAAGTGGACCAACAGTTGAAGTGTTGCAAGATACTATTTTGGATTTAGCGCTGTGAGAAAGTTCAGAAATAGAGTACTGATCTTAACCTTTAGGGCAGGTGGCCACTATTCATTGAGATCACAGCTTTGCATTTGGTTATTTGAGTTAAAAGAAAATAATCTATGCTAATTTTTCACCAGTTCTTAATTTCGCTAAATCTTTAGGTTCTTCTTAGTTCCATCTTCCAGATTTTCAGTTCGTTGGAGTCAGCAAGTCGTCTACTTTTCAAAACGTTTTAAAATTAGGATATATAGTTTTTTAAAAAAAACTATTGATCATGAATGCGTCGGCGAGTAATATAAACTTGTAGTATTGTGTGATAAATAAATTATCGTCGCGGTGAGATGATGGGAAAAGCTGCATGACGTTTCGAGCGTCTGAGCATCTCTTACTACGTTTTAAAATTAGTTGTTTTTATGCGGTATTCAACACATCCAAACTGAATGGACGTGAATAAGTTTAATGCTAAAGCTCAAACCAGTGAGAAAGAAAGAAATATACATTATTAAGCAAGTCCTTACCAATTTGAATTAATATTAATAGTATAGAGTTTGTTTATAATTAACTTTACTTTGATAAGTTTAATGGCAATTTTATCGGTTTCCACTGATCTTTGATGACACGATTATTTCGAGGAAAACACAGCATTAAACAAACCTCTTTCCCAATCTTTTTTTTTTCAAAAAAATGATATATACAAGTTTCCGCTTTTACTTAGTATGATAAACGTCTTGTTGTGTGTACTTACATGTTGGTCATAAGCAGTTTGAACAAAGACAAATCCTGGTCTTGGTTTTAACTGGGTTTCATCCTTCACCCCTTTACTCTTCAGCTCACACAGCGAGTTTGCGTTGTTGCTGTTTACTTGATAGTTGTACGACACACATCCGGGACTACTCAGACATTTCTGGTTACATGAAATCATCCCTGGGACCATGAAGGAGGCCAGTGTGTTTGTTGGAAGAGCATAGTCGATCCCGGTGATAAAAGCACCGTTTGTGTACCTGTAGTAGTTTTCCATTTTCGTTTCAGTTTGTAAAGAGGTCACAACTGATGCTACTAGCAAGATTAATAACGTAAAGAAACTTAGCATTCTGAGTTAAGACAAAGTGCTTGTTATAAAAATCTGAAGATGTTTCCGCTCGTGAAGTTGAGTGTGATTTAAAATTGGGAAACAAATATCAATTATTTACACTTTCTTCCTATCCAGCTGCCAGCGTAGTGTCAAAAAGAAGAAAAACTGAAAACTTATGTATGGAACTCTAAATCATCATTTGTTAGCAGCTTTTCACGCTGTCCTTTTCTTGCGTTTCAAAATATGCATATAATTTAACAGTTGATTTCCACAATACTATCGTGCCTTTTCATGATTGGCTAACTCCCACTGGACTACACAGGGTACATATGTTAGACATAGCTTGAAACAAGCCAGTAATCGAAATCAAATGAAAAGTTTACACTTAAGAAAAGCGGTGGTGCGTAGATATCCTAATGGGTAACCCTACATGGGACTTTTTGTGAGACATTGAATGTAAGCTTCATGCATTTATTTATATCTATTAGGCACTTTTACCCTTATGCGCAAAGTGTACATCCCACTGTTTGGCGGGCTACAGGTCTTACAAATATCACCAAATCCTATTTTACAGATAAAAAACAATGGGAAATAAACACGTACTGCAAATCATTATGAACAACCGTACAAAGGCAAAACCAATTTTTTATCTCGGAAAATATAATATTTGTAAGACCTGTGGCCCGCCGAAACAGTGGGATATACACATTGCGCATGAGTGTGAAAATGCCTTATTAATGTGATTTATTGTTGTATAATGACCTTAGTTATACGACTAGAAGAACGGGAAGCAAGAATCTCTTTTGTTTCCTATGCATTTCATTGCATTTATAGTTAAGTGTCCAAAACATAGAAACTGTAACATTTAAGATTCTTTAAGGACAGATAATCCTAAAAATACTTCTGTTGCTAACGCCAGACTTTACCTCGACAACACAGAATCATTATACCTTTATAAATTTTTAAATTTAATCTCGATTTTCGGTAACTGATCATGAAACAGGTCTGTTTAATTTGCATTTGCAGTGAAATTACGCGAGCTTCTTTCTCAAACTCAATTTTTGAAATAATGAAATTTTAGTTTTAAAAACGAAAGCTTGTTTTTTAAAGGTTAAGATTTAGGTTTTGACAAAAAGGAGTATATTTTACATAAAGGATCAAAGGTTCGAATATGTTTAACGAAATTAGATTTTGGACAGTCATGATCAGTTCTATAAAAGGCATGCATTTGACCTCAGTAAAAAGAAAGTGTCGATGCACAAACCATTGAAGTAGCTTTCTTTCACTTTTTGATGCGCGTTTTTGCCAGGGCGAAGCTGCTATGAAAAACAATACGGTTTGAAAGCCAGAAAATTGCAGTCATTTGAAATGGAAAATAGAAACATTTACAAGAAATTAAAGAAAAACAAACGAAAAGGTTTGAAATCCTGATAAGATACATATTTGGAAACAGATATAAGTGTAGAAAATATGAGCGTCATCAAAAGAAGCTTGCTGTAGAAAACGTTATACCATAGATTTCTGTGAAGCTAAAAAATGAAAAAAAAGATTTTGCAATAAACGGAAACAAAAAAGGGTTGTCACTACCATTCAAAGATTTTTATATTTCTATCAATTTTCTTGTTTAAACTAAATAATAATAATTTGTACAGTGTTTATAAAATAAAATAACAGAAATTAACTATAAATTACATATAATATGTTTTGAAGTTTTTTTAAACGTTGAAAATTTTCAATTTTCTGTTGGAATTGGTTGTAGATCTTCAAGAATGTCCATTGTAGTAAAATTCTTTTTCAGGAGGAATTTATTAATTTTGAATAGCTAGGCGGATTTCAGTATGACGTCATTGCTAACATTTGCCTCGTTAACATAAAGCAAACTTCAACATTGAGACAAAATGAGTACAAAATTCGTAAATTTTAGAGTTTAGGGCTCATTTCTCAAATAGTATCAAGCTAATGATACGACTGATTACTAAACGCGCTACACTCTATGTAGAATTTTGGAATGTTTGATTTATGCCTTTCTTATGTAAACATTGAAACCCACCTATACAATTTCATGTTCTATTTGGTTTACAAACTGGATTTTTTTTCTGTTTTTTTGCAATTTCTTTCGAATATTTAGTACTGATCATCCAAAAGCAATCTTTTCCAGTTCGGTCTTTAAGCTTTAAATCCATAGCATCGCAAGCTTGTCTATACCATTTGTGCCTAATAAAGGATGTCTAGACTGAAGTGATCGTTCAAAGATTTCAAAACGTTTTATTTTTGCTTACTATTCGTTAAGTCGGGTTACAAGAATGTGTTTGCCATGTCCGCCATTCCTAAACATATAAATCTAGGCTGGATAGCCAGGCCTCCTCCATAATGACTCCACCATACTACAGTACGTTTATCAAAATTACAACGATCCCTTTAGCAAGAGGAGCTTTTGTTAATCTTGTTTTTCAATATAAGTAAAACGCAGATTGCAGGTCCGGGTCTAGCAGTCTAACAGCTAGTCTAGAGGCTGAAAAATGCTGAAAGAAATATTCATTAAAATTTCACATCGTTGGAAATATTTATTAAAAACTACCCCACCATTACCGTAAATAAAATAAAAAAGTTGTTCGCTGAATCTGTGCAAATGGATAAAATTACACTGGCGAGTTTTTCTTACACGAGATCCTTGTTGAGATTGTTAAATACAAAATATTTTCGAAGGGACAGTGGGAATTTGCCCTCAATAGTGTTTTCACTATTTTGAGTACATGTCTGTCTGACTCGTCTTCTCTCTAATCTTTCTCAGCCTACACAGTTCGATCAATGCCGCGCCGCGTCCCTGCTACTAATGAATTGCACACTGCTAGTGCGGCTTTTCGTTGCAGCTTTTCAATACGCAAAATACGATTGATGTTACCCTAGCAATAGCAAGTCCACACCACATTTTCGTACTCAGCGCTGATTGGTCGAATATATGAATTATAAATGAGGTCCGCACAATAATTGGTTAGGTTTTACCCTATTCTATCCAACATCGTTAATCTCTCACCAGCTCAATCGACAGTGTACTCCACATGAGAATCCCAGGATAGATATTCATCTAAAAGATGCCGAGATATCTACAACATCCTTTCCAGAGCAGAGAAAGACTGTGTCATCATCAGAGTGTGGTGGAAATAAACATACTAATTAAACATGTTTTGATATGCAAAAAATAGGACAGAGTGAAATTTAAGCTGAAACGAAAAATGCAATTACAGTAGAACTCCATATACCTGCTTATTCGATCTTCTCAGTTTTACACTTCGCTGGCAGCTGGAGATTAAGAAAGTATAAATAATTTAGATGTTCATTTAACAGAACAAAATAACCACCTTATCTAAATCTTACTCATTTTCTTAAATTTACTCAACATTGTTACCACAAGTACTCTGTCTTAACTCAGAATGCTAACATATGGTTAAGCTAAAAGTTATTATATAATGAAAGGCTAAAAAAATAAAAGTTTTAAATTCTAAACATTTATATATTAACGTTTTTGACACTAAGGTCATCTTCAGATCAAAACACACCAGCGTGCTGCATGAAGTAAGTGTTCAAGTTATTCCCCTGGGGAAGAGTTGGCCTATAAAACATTTTAATTGTTTATTTAGGGAGGGGTAAAGTCCCTCGACGATCTTTCGTTTGAAAGTATTTATTCTTTGAATAAAAGTGTGGTCCGGGTTCTTTTGAAGGTGACGGGTTGGTTCAGATTTTTGTTTGACGTCAATGTGTCCGGCGATTCACACCTCCAAGTTTCCCTTTGTTAATGTTTCTCCGACAAATTCTTCTACGCACGAGCATAGACCACGATAAATTACTTGGGATGGGTG
>JAOBRD021126328.1:0-10989 GCA_027575215.2 Hydrozoanthus sils | reverse complement strand
TAATAATAATAATAATAAATATAATTTAATAATAATAATGATAATGTGATAGTAAATTATTAAGTAATTGCTGTGAGCTCCAGAGGGCAGGTAATGTCATCAGAAATTATTTTGGTAGACCTTTGACTAACTTCAGACACTTCGGAGATGACCCAAGACAGTTCTTGAATGATTTGTCAGTCATATGTTTGATGATAAGTTATGAGGGGACATGTTGGATATGTGGGATCAGTACATTTTTGTGGCTTGTTTTGAGCTCTTTACCTCACTCACAGCACTCTAGTTTACCATTGGTAACTCCTAGTAATGACGGCTTTATAAACATGCACCTCACTTGGTGTGATTAAGTTGATATGAAATGTCTCTATAGAAACAGCTTAGTAAAAGTTTTTAAGTTGTAAATTGTTGAATAATGGAGGATACTGATGACAGATTTACACTGTATTTCTGCCTTTGTCCTGTTGTCAGCATCCTAGTTACAAGAATTAACTTCGCTAGCTCTGGTCATACCCATGTTCTTAATTAAATGATCTTGGCACAATAAAGAGCAATTTAACTGGAAAAATCATGCAGCCTTATGATGTAAAACTGTTTCTTATTTACCAGTTGAGCTACATAGAAAAAAATTTCAACCAAATCTACAGTAGCAGCCCAAGCCAAAATCTAGGGTTCATCGGTTATCAGACTAGTTAGTGTATCTCAATCCCCGATGTTGCAAGTTTTCTGTTCAAAATAATTTCCTTCTCATACATGATAGTACATCCATCCAAATGCCATTTGGCCTCATGCAGTGTTTTTCAATAAGTTTAAATTGAGAAAAATGACAAAATATTGAAAGTAGGGAGAGAAATACCATAAAAATATATTTTCAATATAATGTCTTTGTAAACTTAATTGTTGGTTAAAATGTATGTGGCTGGAGTTCCCAGAGTAGAAGGAGAATTTCGCCACCTGCTGGCTACTTTTGAAAATCCTGTTCATGTACAGTGTGATTAGTCAATATCCTGAGACTCTTAAATGAATGTTTAAATTTAATTACAATTTGTTAAATAAATGTTTACCTTGTAGGCCCAGTGACTGTGCAAGACACTTTTACTAAATTCCCTGATGGTTCAGATTGGGTGAGGGTGTTCGTTGCTGCCCTGGATGACCCAAGCAGTTTCTATGTTCACCTGGTGTCAGACGAGGGAGCTTTGCTGGAGACTATGAATACTGAACTTACAAGAGAGGTTAAAGCTGAATAAGTTTATGACTGGCTATGTAGTTATCTTTTGGGATTTTTGAAAAAATTGTATTTTTTTGTAGCTAGAATTTTGTGGTTTCAAACAAAATACTTTTAAGACTAATTTCTCTGGGCTGGCTCTCTCAAACCAATTTTCAGGCCATGTTTGCACTGAGCCATATTAAGTAATGAAAAAAGAGAATGGTCCAGTCAACAGTCTTTAAGTTTTCATTGTGATCAGTGAGTCTCAAATCTTACTTTTGCTTTATTTTGAAGTCTCAGACTTTGATTGATAACAAGCTTGGGTCGTGCCATCAAGTCTCAATATTTCAAATGTTCTAGATACCCCCATGTTTAGTTTAGTATTAATTTGTAAAATAACAATTATGTTTGGAAGGTTTTCCCTTAAAGAACATGTATGGCAAACAAATATTGAAAGAAGCATTAGCAATAAAGCTATGCTGCTCTTGAGAAACTGATCAAGGAAAAAATATTGTCATAATTCAATTACTTATTGATACATGGGACACAGTCAAACATAGAACTTGATTTGAGTTGTTTTTTTTTTTCATGTATTATCTATACTGAGGCGCTTTTAGAACATAATTTATATTATTTTGTAGTAGGTTACCTGAAATAACTGAGTGAGGATTTACCTGTTGTGCAAATTTGATATAATTGTAGAGTTTTAGTTCCTCAAGTGTTTATAGTTTTTTTAGTGGTTGAATGTTTAAGTCTAAATGGTGCTACTACTAACAGTGTTTGTTGGGTCTCTCAGTATTGCAGTTCTGCTGATTCATCTGTGCTAAATGGATTTAAAATTGGTGATCTTTGCTGTGCTCCTTTTGATGTGGATAACTGCTGGTACAGAGCCAGAATAACACACATTAGCCAGGACAATATTGTTGATGTGTTTTTTGTTGATTTTGGTGATAGGAGCCAAGTCCACAAAAGTAAACTCAGAGTTTTAAAGTGAGTGGAATTGGAATATAAAGTTAAAGAAATTAATAACGATTGAAACCCTGATTCAACTTTGAAATGCAACAGTCTTGCAGCCACTAATAGCCAGCACTAAGGCCACATTATTACTGATAGTTAGCAGGCATTACTCCTTACATGTACCTTAAAAAATAGGGGGCCTGAGTGTTACTGTAACTTCTAGGTGATTACCCTCATGGCACATTACCTGCACCACTCTATTTTGGCCACAAGAAGGAAAATTTAAATATTAAGCAGATTACCCGCACTGGTAGATAACCTGCACCTGAAAACAAAAGAAAATATGCAAAGAGTTAGAGAACTTGCAAATTTGAAGCCATTTAAAAATGCTTTAAAAGGCTCTCCTTGTTATTCCGTGTAAAAAGCATAAAATTTCCACATTATTTAGCTGCCAATTCAATAGAAAAAGTGCTCCTCTATCCATCAACTCCTCACTTTTAATAGAAAAGTTTCATATCCAATTTAGTGATGTTTTCAACTTCACTTGGCTACATTTTAGTTTGTCATCATGCCATCGCAATTATTCACCGCCATTTTTGTTAGGTCCAGGTGAGGCAGGGGCCAGTGCAAAAAAGCGCAAACAGGGTTGGGTCCAATTGAGCAGATTTGTGAGATATAAATTTATTTAACGCAACCTTACAAGGCCATAGAAATTGCTTGAAACAGGAATACACTCTCTAAATCAAGATGGTACTAGACTACTGTAGTTCATTGATTCTTGTTAGTGTTTCATTTACACACATGTTGGAAATCACTTTTCTAGTTGTGCTGCATCATGAATGAAAGGAATGCCCTTTATGCAAAGTACATAGTGGTTACAATATTTTAAGCAGTAATTGCAATTTCAGTCTTTGAGGCCACATCCCGTAGGGGCTGCATTGACACATCTTGTATGATGCATTTGGAACTTACTGTAAGCCTGTTTGTTTGCTGTGCCTTGCTGACAAGGCCAAATAAGGCTGAAACAGCTGTCCACAGAATTTCTCAGTATTAATTGTTTTACATGCTTTAACAAAAAACGGACTATCTGTATCCTGTATTGAATTGTAAATATTGTGTTGTATTTTATTATTTTGAATTGAATTGAATTGTATTGTAGGCAATGGTGTAGTGTAGTTACTGTATCACACTATACTGTACTATAATAAACAGTTTGGTTAGTTTTTGATTGTGCTAATTATCTTTGTTATACACCCAGGAACAAGTACCGAACACTTCCACATCAAGCTGTCCATTGTTCTTTAGCAAACTACAGACCAAAAGGTAAATTTTCGACTGTCAACACAGTTTTCTTATTTTGTTGTTCTTCTTTGGAACTTTGAATGAAGTTGTGCTCTTCTCCAAAGTCCATTTTTGTTCAATGCAAGTTTTCTTTAAAATTTTGATTTTGTGTTGTTGGGTTACAAATAGCATTTCCTCATTGAAGATTAGTTGATTGTTTGCTTGCTTTTTTATTTACAGATGATAAGTGGAGTGAAGAGGCTATTGAGTCGTTTGAAGAGATGACATTGTGTGCACAGTGGCGTGAAGTCATGGTGCGGGCCATAAGATACTGTGGGGGGGTCCCTTGTGTTGAGCTTGTTGATACAAACAGTCCCACTGAGGTGAGTTCACACATGTATACTTCTTTTTTATTTTGAACTATGGTTAACATTCCATTGTTACACAAGCAATCATTGTCTTCTCTTGACATCAGCACTGTCTGTATGTATCACTACAGTCTTACAATTTGTTTCTAAGTCAACATTATACTTCTAAGAGAGTTTTTTGCATCACTAAAATTAATATTCCGAGGTATTCGAATGCCGTAACAAGCTTTGTGACCCAATTGTCAAGTTACTCACAATTGTAAGTGATTGAAAGCAATTTCTTCTTAGTTTTACTTTAAAATCTCTTCATTCAGAAAGTAGCAGTATCCTTGATCAGTATGATTGGACCAGTTTAGTGGGACCAACACAATAATTCAATTAATTAAAACCAGACTTTTGGAATTAGGAAAAATGGAAATCGATCAAACACATAAACTAAAATTACTGATAAAAAACAAAGTTCTCCTATACTGGTTACATGAACAGTTTGGGTCTCAGTTCGGAGAAATCACCAAACACAACATTGTTATGTTTAATGCCCATGGAAAGAGTGTTTTCGGCAAAGTGGTGAAGACCTCGGTTTTACATAATAAACCTGATGTAGTTGTTGGCTTCATTTCAATATAATAATGTAAATCATGATAAAGATATAGTCCTGACTAGTGCGAGGAGAAGAGCAAGAAAAAACCTGAATTCCAGATGGTAATTGAGCCCTTGATTGCTCTGAAAATCCCTTCGTCAACATTTTGTCGGTCGTTAGGCGAGTGGATGTGAGTGAATTGTAAGTTTATGTTGTTTCTAAACTTTCATTATTGAACATCCACAATTTAGGATGTTGACATAGGCAAGGAGTTGGAAAAGAAACTATTTGCTGTCTTTGATGACAAATATCCCACTGAAGAGGTTCTGAAGGATCTATGTGTTAATAATACTCTAGGTAAGGAATGTAAGTGTTTCATCTTGATTATTATGATTTTTACTGCGGTTGCAATTGGGAAAGAGAAGCCTGAAATAAATCCAGGCTTCAACGAGATTCAAACCCGTGACCTCTGCGGTATAGGTGCAGTGCTCTAACCAACTGAGTTATAAAGCCACATCTGTTGGGAGCTGGTCTATACTAGTGGGTCCATCCACGCCATTAGAGGTTGTACAGTACTTATTATGATTTGTTATATACTTAGACTTTCACTTAACAAATCGAGTTTTGTGATTGGTTGGTTCTTGGTCACATGTTCCTGATCAAAATCAAATGTATCCTGACCAGGATACAATTGCGCAGTTGTTGCCCGCCCTCCATCTTTGTTTGTTTGTTTTTGCTATATGATTGTTAAAGGGAAAGTCTAAATATATAACAAAGCACTTAATATATAGTTCTCGAGAAACAAGTTAGTATTGTTTTCCCTCAAGTCCTGATGTTTCCCTCGACTTCGTCTCGGGAAATATCGGTACTCTCGGGGAAACAAAACTAACTGTTTCCCTGGGGACTAAGTGTATATTGTACCGCGGTTATATGCAATGACGTTGTGATACGATCTTCGCGGTCATGAACGCAACTTAAGCAAATGCAAAAAAGAGGCTTGAAAAGAGTTAGTTCAGGCCTATTCCATCTTAGTTTTAATAACGTGTTTATGTGTTCTTTCTGTGGACGTGCGTGAGATCAAGAGAAAAATCTGTGTAACATGATTATGTGCCTTCCTCTTTAGAAACGAAACGTAAAAACCAGTACATGTAGAACCGGTTTGTGTTTTCTATGATCTGAGCTTTTCACAAACTTTTTTTTCCTTCATTTTAAAGTGCACATTTCCTCAAACTTCGTTTTGTTGGCCTAGAACTGCGGTGTGTTGTTACTTGTTACGAGCTTAAAATAAACAAAAAAAAGACCTTGCTATCCATTTTGCCATTCAAAAACACAGACATCGCTCCATTTTCAACTCTTGGCCGCGCATGCGGAGGCTGGGGACTGAGTAGGCCTATTGTGTCTAACATAAGTAAGCGAGTCAGCACACGTGTGGTGTTTTTAAACAAACACTTTTAAAGAATTGTTAAAATTGCCATCAGGCATGATAAAATGATTGAAAATGTAAGTATATTGTTGCTTCCGATTTAAAATTTTTTGGGTTTAAACTTACTGAACGTTTCGGCAGATACTTCAGCCTTCATCAGTGATGTTAAAATGTAAATTTTTCGACAACCGTCGAACCATAAACAAGATGCCGAAATACCAATAAGATCACTTTGCATTGTTTTGTGAACAAAAACTTGTGTAAGTACGGGAGTATTTATGTGGTCATTCCCTGCATTTTTGTCACGGATCGAATGCCACGTTCCTAAAAAGAGGTGTGGTGGTGTCAAAGTGTTTTTTTTTTCAAAATCTTAGTGTTGTCATATGTAAAAATCTGTAAGACCGACTTTCACGGCACAACTTTTGCCAACAGCTATTGCATGCAACTCTAAGCTATTATAAAACTCTGATCTGTTCTTCGCTTCAATCATTTCTTTACCCACACAGATTTTACACGTTGTCTACGGTTTTTTCGTCGCAAGACGACTGCTATAATAGAAAATTTTCGGGGTGTTCGCCATTTCCCGAGAGTTGCACAAGATGTTTTGTGTTGCAAGGCCAAAAGGTGCACGCGTGTAAATGGCGGTTAAAATGTATTGCGGGCGAGTTGCATGCAACAATTGTAGGCAAAAGTTGCACCGTGTAAATCGGCCTTAACCCTTTCAGCCCAGGCCTGTTTATCAACATCTAACTTCTCCTTACATAACACATACAAAACAAGTCACTCGGTAATGAGAAAATAGAAATTGATCAAACAAGGTTAACAATTGAAGATGAAAAGCAAAATTCTCCTAAGCTGGTTATACAAAAAGTATGGGTCCTAGTTGGGAGAATTTACCAACACAACATTTGTCGTGTTCGGGGCTGAAAGGGTTAACGCAGAAAAAGGCTTATGTAAGGATTCGCTTATACATGACGTCTCAACCCACCTTAACCTCAGTAGTTTACACGCTATAGAACGAAGGGGAAAATTCAAACTAGTTCATTTATTTTTCAAAATTCAAACTAGAAACGTGTAGAATTTTTAACCAAAGCCTTTTCTTTGCGGCCTTAAAACCACTCAAAGGACGGGCGTTTGTTGAGAATAAGATGTTTTGTCCTTTTTGCAGAGATTAGTCACAGACAAAATAAGCGCAGTGATGAGAGGAAGGAGGTAAAAAGAAAGGATCTTGAAAACAAACGTTCCCTGTCGTTTCAGGAGTATGACCTCAGGACAGCAAAGAAACCGAGGGCTGATTATGTTTCCTTGGCAACCGCAGGAAACGAGGGTTTTGAGAAACACGCATCAGCACCTGGCAAAAGTGGAGAGAATGATGCTTTAAAGGAGGAGCAGGGCTTGGAGTTAGTCAGTGGTCAGACAGAAAAAGTTATAATGCTAGAAAATGTACCTCAGTCGCCTGTTACGAGTGAAGGTGCAATTGTTGTTATTAAACAAGAGCAAAGTAAGGAAGAACCGGATAAACAAGTGACAGAACTAGCACCGGATGAAGCTGTAGCACAAAACAACTCAGATTTAAACTTTGCCTCAGATGAAACCGTAGAAAAAAGTCTGGTACCTCTGGTGGAGAATCTGACAGCTGCTTCGGCACCGGAAGTCGCATGTTCGCCGGACGGTGTTAGGTCAAGTGACCAGACTGACGCGGCGAGCGCCGTTGATAACGGGGCAAAGCCCCAAGAAGAGGTTTCACCATTCCACGAACCTATCTCACCAAAAAATGATTCAAGTCGTTTGCATTTTGCTTCCATCAAGAGGAACCTCAGTATTAGCACTGAGGATGAGATCCCTCAAGGAAGCCACACTGGTGAGCTTGAATCTTTACTAGAAGAAAAGGTGCAACTAGGAATGGAACTTGCTGTTGGTTCCGAGCAGAAGGAATCAACTTCGCCGTGTGCTCATTCGAAAAGATCGGCGGATCCTGCGTTTGTAGAAAGCGATGGTCCAAGTCCTAATCAGCTCGTTAAAAACAGTGAAAAAGTGGATGTTTCAAACCAAGTGAAAGAGGACATGAATATTCCAGAGAAACGGACTAATGCGGAACACGTTCCTTTGCTCAGCTCGAACAGCCAACATTTCGTTTCTTCACCAAAGACGTACACCAGTTCAGTTTCAGTGATGACCAGAAAGAGAACAAAAGACGTGTTTGTTACTTTGTCGTCTTCGGATCGAAAGAATGTGGAAGGAGGGGGCATTGAAGAACTCTCAATCAACCCACAAGTATCGAACGCCATGACAACAGCAGAAGCAAAAAGAGCTTCAAGTGAGTTATTAATAAATATATCTTCGAACGCCGCAGTGTCGAAACATGCAGGGGAAAAGGTAGAAGCTGAAGAAGTATTTGAGGAAGTAAACACTGGTAATGGTGGTGAGCATGGCGGTGGGTGTGTTGTGGACGGGATGAACGGCTACTCAACCCAGACAGTTACCATAGCAGCAAAAAAGGTGACCCAACCGAAACAGGTCACAGTTACTGCTGATGAGGGTACTGATTCAGACGTTTTCGTAACTCCAGTGAGTTCTCTTACAAATCTTAAAGAATCTCCCGACGATAGTGACACTGACTCGTTTCTTAGCGCAAGAGAGGAAGTGACGTCAGACACAGATACAGCAGCGTATCTCACAGCTCAGGCAAGTGGGAGTTCTACGTCATTAGATTATCAATCTTTTGACTCGGATGCTGATACGGTTAGGCTTGACAACAGCCTATTGGATACGACCCATACACCTGTTAACTCGGATTCGGAAGATGAGAGGGATGGTCCCAAGACTCCAAGACCTTCGTTTAGTATGTCTGAACGCGACAGTGGAGAAGACGCAGAAGAACAGCCAGCTGGTAGAGTGCCGTCCAAAGAAGTATTAGAGAAAGATTTGGGCTATCGGGCTGATACAGAGTCTATAACATCAAGAGAGGATCTCCGTTTCACTTAAGTAGCTTAGGTCCTCTGTGCACCCAGGATAGACATGCATGGGCGGCCGATTTTGATATGTGTGAAGTTTTCTATGCATGAAATGTATTCTTTGAATTTATTGTTCTTGGGTTGCTTTGTTAGATCTGAAAAGTTTGACTTTTCCATTGGTTAAAGTATTGCAAACATCGTTTTGAAACTACCGCCGTTAGTATACTGGCGAAGTTTTAGTATTAATTATCGTTCCAACAGAACGTTTTTCTTATTTTAGTCAAGTTAAATGGGAGTAGTAGAGTTGTTAAGCAGCGAGGACGGCAACTCCGATATGACAAAGATTAATAGTGAATACAATAACTGCACGTTGGAATGAACCGTGCTGGCCACCTGAACGCCGTTTTCATTAAAGTTACAATGTTGAAAGCTCGGATTTTAAAGTTCAACCCTTTTTTTTATCTTGAAGAAGAAACCTTAACCTAGTGTTATTTTACAAAAGTAAAAATAAACTGCAAATGAGCCATACAAAAAGAAAATAAGGAAACACTTTCGTAAGCGTGTTCTTTGCAAGCGGTTGCCGTCCTCGTTTTCTAACTGTGGAGCAAAAGTAGCTTTTGTTATCTCCAATAAAGTGAACACAAGTTCATCCCTAAATTTTTCTGTTCGTGGAGAAATGCTTACAAGCGTAGTTTATTTCACTTCTGCCCGTAGAAAGTGTTTGGGCGTTGATTATTGGTAATTGGTATGCCCAACTCTTAAGAAAAATCTTATGATACGAGGTTTTATCTGGGGGAAGTTACAAGTGTAGCCAACACGATAACACAGTTGCAAGGACAACATTTTGTAATTTTCCTTAGTCGCGCGGTTTAACAGCTTTTACAAACGTTCCTTGGGAGCCATATTTTGTTTTCAAATTCACTTGCAAATCCACCATAACTCTTCAATCTGGATAGTTACTACCGGTTTTCTTCCACGCTGAGATGTTGTGACTTGAGAAACATGGTCGCATAATTGTACAGAAACTCACGTGATTTTTTTTTTGACAGATACGCCTGTATGAACAGAGTGAAAACCCGGACAAATCTGATTGGTTTGCTCTAAATTCAAAAATTCTTTTGACAGATAACCGAAGCGTGAAAGAGGCTGATCTCACAAATACAAAGTATTGCAGGCTCACCTTTCTGTCGCCTTTTCTCTATTCTCCTCGCCGTTCGCTCCCGTAAGCTACAGAACCGGAGAGCCTCTTTGCAGGCCATTGCAAGTGCATTTCCAGTAGGGAGCTAAAAGCCAGCAAGTTTAATTACAAATGCTTCAAGTTAGACAGAACTGTCGGACGATCAACTGCATGGTAAAAAGTGTAGACAGTAGAGATATTTTTTTAACGACCCTGGCCTTTGGGAATGATTGGATGTTTATGGATTGTTTATTGTCAAATTTCCCTAAGATTATAAACGCGTCTGCAAATCAACTTTGGGAATAATTTTCAATTTTGGTTTTCGGTTATGAGTTGGAACCCAGCTGGCCAGACAAATTGTTGTGCCTTTTGAACACTTTTCAGTCGACTCGGCCGTATCAGTAAGGACCTGTACAGCCAGCCCAAGCTTCGAGTTTGTCATTAAGAACAAATTTGACTTTGTGAGGGAGGTACAAAATATATAAGACTTTGTATGGGAGATCATTCGACCTTCGTGTAAAATCAAAACGTGTTATTTGTTAGTTTAAACAACAAAGTGCAACGGCAATCGAAGATATCAGAGACCTTGAACAAACGAGGACGGAGCAACAGTGAATACAAGAGCTGTATGTTGGAATGCACCGTACTTGACACATTTCTTGGAAATTACAACGTAGCAAAAGCTCAGTTTTGAAGTTTTTACGACTACGAGAATAATCTACAGAAAATGTTCTCAATCTTTATTTACCTTCAAGAAGGAAATTTTAATCTTTTCTGTTCACAAAAAATAGAAAGCAAACTAGCCATAGTCGATTGAAAACGGCAAGCAAGAAGTGTGTGTTGTTGTAAGCCATCGATGTGCTGGTCGGTCCTTGCATCAGGTCTCTAATACCGCGCCTCATTCAGCCATTTCAGGGGCTACGATTTCATCTCGGCCCACTAACTACGTCTAAAAATGATGATGATGATGATGATGATCATCATAATAATAATAATAATAATAATAATAATAATAATAATAATAATATCAATAATAATAATATGA